>JAEIFU010004105.1:0-19599 GCA_018904235.1 Lordiphosa stackelbergi | reverse complement strand
TGCTGCCGCCGCTGCTGCTGGAAATTGAAATTATGGGCGGCGGTGGCGGCTCCCGCTCCCTGTCCATTTCTTCTGTGTCCTCTTCATCAGCATTGCTGGAGAACACACGCCGCTGTATTTTCTTTGGTTTGCGAAATAGGGACATAGTTAGTTAGTTTAGTTAAATCAATGTCTGCACTGCACTCTAGAAATATTAGGGTGACCACACTCGATAGGCAAGGGGGTCAAGTTAGCGGCGCAAGCAGCGGTCGACTTTAACGAAAAATAAATTACAAATTATTATTATATGATATTATTTAATTTATATATGATTGAATTATAAAAATGTCGTAAGCGTAAAGCTACTTTGCGCAAATTTTAATGAAAAATTGACTAAATAAGCCAACTTAGGAAACTTTTCGGTTATTTTTGATCAAATTGCTTACGTATGAAACCATTAATTTTAGTTTTAAGTTGCGCAAAATCTGTAATCATGGCTATTTACAGAAATTTTTATGAAAATTTGGGCAAATTATTTGCCTGTGGTACCTTAGCTTAAAGCTAAGTTCACACAGAAAAATTATTTGCCCAAATTTTGATACAAATTTGGCTAAATAGCCAATTTAGCAGGACTTAAATCATAAACTATGGTTCCATACGTAAATAATTCAATCAAATGTGGCCGAAAAGTTTTATAAGGTGGTATATTAAGCCAAATTTTCATCAATTTTTGGCAAATTATTAGCTTAACTCAAAGGGCACCCTGTCAATTCGAACGCCTATCGATAAGTCTATCGATTTTGTATTAAATTGAATTTTTTTTACTATTTTAATTTATTATTAATAAAAGTAATAATTTAATTTAATAGTTTATAATTTTTCAATTGATTTTTCTTCATTCTTTCTTCAAAATTCTTTCTTAAAAATTGTCGATTTTTAAAAATTAGTGTGACCTTATATGCTTATCGATGTATCGATAGTTAAGCACTGGGTCGTTATGACACTTTAGTAACAATTAAATTTATAACAATTAAATTTATTTTTAAGGCGGGTGTACATTGGGGCACAGCGCGTCACGTTTCAGTGTCACAGCGCAATGTGAACGGCAAATGAATTGTCACAAAAATCGTGTAACGGCCAATGTAATCAATTTGGACTTCTAAGTATTTTGGTCACGGTGCGTCACAGACAACACGGTCACAGTGTGCCCCAATGTAAACCCAGCCTTACACACAGATTCAAAATTTGTTTAAAGTCTCAGGCTGTCTTGAAACTTTGCTTAAAAATTGCGCACAATTAGTGATGGGGGGAAAATGATTAAAATATAAAAATATTAGAGATGGAATGTAAAGTAATTGCCAAATTACGAGCTCTTACAGTTGCCAGAAGTACATAAAATGTATATTATCCTAATTTTGTAATCAATTTAGAAATTTTTAGTGAAATTTAATTACCATTCTAGTCTTTTTTTGTGTTCAGAATTTGTCACTGCAAACAATAACGAAAAGTTAAATGGTTAATAGATTTCCTTTTGTTTATCTAGTATGTCTCTAGTCATCTGGCTTGCAAAAAGTAAAAATACCTTTTAAAAATTAAAAATAATTAAACTGTCGTTCTGCACGACCGCATACCCATCCCTGGCTACGGCTCATCTCTACCATCTCTACTGGCTCTAACGCGCATCAAATTTGACAACCAGAAGTCAAGCCCAAAAAGTTTATAAATGTTATAAATTTCTTATTAAACGCATACAAAACAAGTGTAAGTCATAGTCCAACAGTTTAAGCAAAATTTTAAACATAAGTTTCATGTTTTGAAACCATAAAAACCCTCTGAAAATTGATGCCGAAAAAAGTCAAGAAAAATTGCCGACGCGACAACGCTACCTACACACACACACACACAAATACACACGAATACAACTGGCTTGCAAATGGCGGATGCGTTTCAAAAGGAAAAAAAAAACTGCATTTGAATGTGAAAAGTTGGTGAAAAAAAAAGAAGAAAATTGTTGACGTTGCAAGTGCCGAAGAAGTAATTGTCTCATGTTAACGTTTTAAAAAATACAACAACTACTACTGTCACTGTGTGTGGAGTTTAGTGCATTTTGTTGTTTTTGTGTGCCGTGCGACGCCCTTTGATAATGACAGAAAAGGCTGCGCTGCTTTTGTCTTGGCCCAAAAATTCGATTAATTTTCATGCAATTATTCAAGTTTGTCATAGATCTGGCAAATAAAGTGGCATACTTTCACTTGAGCAAAAGGGACAGCTGAATAATGTTGTTTTTTTTTTTTTTTTGGCAAGAACTTGTGCGCCGCCGTCTGGCCTGCTCCTTCCCCTCCCCCCTGCCCCTGTTTAGTCTCCTTTGTCTTTGGTGCGATTTTATCAAACAACATATAAACATAATTGATGTGCTTGGCCTGTATCCCCGTGCCTGGGTGTGTGTGTGTGTGTGCTTGACATTTTACACATTGTTGGCAACCAGAGGCTGACCTCACCATTCGTCCCTCTCTCCTATGCATCTCGCTGCATAAAAAATAAAACAACCACAAATAATAATTGTATATAAATGCTTGAGTGTGTGTCATTTCATTCATTCAATTTGTGCGATAAGGCCTTTGAAATCATTTCTTAGAAAACCAATAAAAGGAAAAAAACAAAACTCGTTTGTAGACGTCAGCAATCAATAATCATTTTCAATTTGCTTATTAATAGACAAAGTAAGAAAGAAGAAACCAAGACGAAGTGAGTCATTACCTAGTTTAAAGCCACATTCCGGGTGTGGACCAAAATTGGTGACCTACCATATAAAAAAAAATTGAAAAGATGCAAAAAACAACCAACGAACTTGACGCTCCCACGCAAGTAAAAAAAAAACTCTCAGGCCACGCTCTTTCTGCAAAAAAATTTAAAATATTGCATGTTGCATAAATATACATAAATCAAAAGAGAACTTTCTATAATTAAAACACTTGAGCCGCTGCCTTGCTGAAAATAGCGGAGCCTAAAATGCATTTATGAATAAATAAAAGAAGAAAACAACAAAAATAATGAATGAGAGTGTTGCGAGTGAGCGAGAAGGCACATACTTGCCCCGTTACACAGTGTTGGCAGAAGAGCTAGATTTCGAAAAAAATGGCTAAAAGCTAAATGAAGAGTGGAAAAATATTTAAGGGCCGATTTCTGTTCTTTCAGATAGCTGCTATGTGTCAGATAGTCATCGATTTTACACTGTTATTTGTTAGTTTATGTAGAAGATGTGAAATCGGCCCTAAATATGATGTGTTTAGAACAGGGTTCCCCAAGAAGAGAGCCCTAAAATGTGACTGTCTCTCTCTAACATACAGTCATGCTTGCTTGGCCAGTACGTTCGTCCCCAGGCGGGTCTATGGCTGGGGAACTCTGATTTGAAAGTTTAAGTAACGACTGGTTCGGTCCATTGGTTCATACATTTTTCCGGTTCGATTCATTGCATGGTTTTTGGGCAAACTTAAATTCGGTTCGGTTCGCGCTGTATTCATTTCATAAACTAAAGAAACAATTTTTTGATACAAGTAGTCCGATTTTTCATTAGCATGTTTTCTCAACGCAAAATAAAAGTATTTCTTGTTGTTCGGTGGAACGAGAAAATAATCCATGGTTTCTTTTTAAATGAATTTTAAAATTTGCTGTATTTGCACCCAATTTATGCACGTGCTTTTCTTCAAATATCAAATAAATAATAAAAAATAATAAATTTGTCAACAACTCACACCTAAAATTTAACTGCAATGACATTTTAAAGTTTAAAAGCAGACCAATATCGAAGTATTTGGCCTATTCAGTTGACGTGGATGAGGCTCTGAACTTTTTTCACACCACCCATTAGAGCAGAGTTCCCTCAGCTATAGCCCCTGGGGCACACCGAGTACTTGCCGAAGTCATGCTTCACTGTGTTTTAGAAAGAGACACAGTCACATTTTAGCGCTCTCTTCTTGGGGAATATAAATTATTATAAATTAGTATTTTGAAAAACAATTTTTTTTTAAAAAATCGCGCGATTTTCAGTTGTGTTTTTATGTAAACAGTGCACTGCAAGTAAAACGACTGTGGTCTGGAGAGAGCTTTCTTGTGCACCCACTCAAGCTCAGTTTTCAGTCCTCTCTATTTGGCCGCCTCTGATCTAGTGCAGAGTCCGTCAGGTTTTTATCTACTATGTATACAACGCCGGTCTGCGGCAGCGACGTCGATACACCGATAGTAGGTGAGCTTATACAGCTCTCTTTCGCAACAACAAACTAAATGAGCTCGCTCTCGACTGGCTGTGTTTTGCCGTCCCCTGATCTAGTAGTGCCAATCTTGTTTGGTCCAGTGGTTTGCAAAAAGTAAGAAAAGAGCAATTTTATTCGGAAAAGAGAACACTGAAACGAAACCAAAGCGGAATTGCGTACGACTTACCATATCAAAACGTAGTGGAATTGAGGACATACCGGACAATTGGGATTTTAGTTATTACCCAGCGGCGCACAGCTAAATGAGGCGAGCCCACATCATGCATTACAACAGCCCACAAGTATAAAAAACTGTCGCTACACTTTGAATACCGAGTTGTCATACGGAGTTTGTCAAGTCTTCGAAGCTTCGTTTGTCGAAAATTCGAACTGCGCATACTATGTGTATCGTTTAGTGGGCGGCCCATCCAAACCGTCCATTACATTTCTTAGATTGTTATACGGAGTTGTAATGGAGCTCCAAAAAGCGTTCGGCTACCGCCCACTTGTCGATTTAAAGTAATAAGGATTCAAAAGCTGGCAATCCACAAAGCGGCCATGCTAATGTAAATGTATACTGGGTTGTAATCGATGCTGTGCGACACACAGCCTTCGAAGTGTTTAAGAGGTGCTCGATTACGTAATCTGCATTTGCGCCGCTGGGTGCTGGTGCAAAAATGCCTATAGACCGCAAACCAAGGCTTCGTTGGCAAAACTGAAAACTCATCTGTCTATTTTTTAAGATCAGGTTTAAGGCCTTTATGAATAGATTTGTGCGTGAGTCTAAACATGGTACTCCATATCGCGTTTTTTTTTTTGCTGTGGCGTACCATCTCCTAAGGACATGCAATAAGCCCATCATAAAAACCGATTTTATCAAAAATTTACCGTACGCCTTTAAGGATATTCAAGAACGAAGGTTTAACCCCTTCTGAAGGTACCTTAACCGATTGCACGATTGAAGTGAATTTTTAATTTTGTGTTCCCAATGACCGAGTCCACATTTTCTGAATTTTGGAGAATTTTATTTTAAACCATTAAAATCTAAGTTAAAATTGTTGTCGGTGTGTGTTGCAAGTACAAAAGTACCCATAAAGCGCGAACCGAAGACTCATTTAAAAAACTGGATATGAGGTGACGCTTACAGGGGACCCTTTCATCGAAATATAAGTGACTTATGCTGGGGTTTTTTAGTGTTTACTGTTTATTATGTCTGTACTTTTCATGAAAAAGTTTGGCATCAAGTCGGCACGGGTTATCATTGTTCAATCTGAATAATATTTATTTTATGAGTCAATGAGGTCAAATAGAATAAAAATAGAGGGGTATGCGTTTTTGAATTCGCGAAAAAGATGGTTTTTCTTATGTCTTGGGATACTCTAAAGCAGTTGTGTGTGTAGCAGAGCAACACGAAGTAAACGCCATTGTGTCAAATATAGGCTACAAACAAACACTCATCGTGTGTGTGCGTGCATTTTATAGAGCACACGTATTCTCCCTCTTTATGCGTGTGTCGGCTGCGACGCTGGAGAATTATGACTTTCTATCCCACGGATATTGAAAAATGACATTTGGGCAACACTGCTCTAAAGTATATATTGAAAAACTGTCTACGAGAGGACAGCTCTTACCATGCCTTAATTTGAGCTTCTTAATATCATTATACTTTATGTTTTGAGCATAATTCCTTCGGATCAGCAACGCCCACAGATTTATTATCGGATTCATGTTCGGGGAGCAAGCGGGCCACTCCAAAAAAGCTTAAAAAGACTACGGCTCTTTGGCATTGGGTTTTGCAAAATCATTGTTTATGGTACTAAACGGTTTTGAGAAGTTTGCTTTGAATTTAACAGTTTTATACATCAAATAACACTATTAATATAAGTTATTCAAACTTTATTTAATCGTTCCATTAAATTTTCCGGAGCGCTGGACATAGGCCTTTATCCGAAAAAAAGCCAACTTGACAACACTGATCCGTTACACAGAGACAGAGAGAAAATTCCATATGAGAGCTTTATAACTGTTGGTTGTTCTTGTTGTTGGCAAACTAATTGAACATTGAGAAACAAAAATTAGGCCAACTGCACAAGTGCGCTGCGCTGCTGCGGCTGCGATGCCAGTTTTCTTTTCTTTTATTTTTTTGTAACCAGGCCGAGTCAGTAAATTTTGCATGCTGTCCGACCATAATACATAATTATTTATAGATGGTAATAATGATAATAGCCAGGCAAAAGAGATTTCGACTTTCACACACAAAAGCACATTCCTCGGCCGCAGCATTGCTTTTCCGGTTGATGACCTTTACCGGCATTTTTTTTTTATTGTATTTTTCTTTCGTTTCATGTATTTGCTTGGGCTCTGCTCTTTGTGCTGGACATTGTGTGTGGGGCGTAGTTGTTGTAGTTGTTGGCTGGGAGCACTGGGATAAGGTCTGAGACTTAACTGATATAAAGACAAATTGTTATCACCAAAAACACACTCAAGAGACAACCTGAACCGGATTAACTGCAAATATGTAAACAAAAAGAAGAAGAAAATCAAATATTGAACAAAATTTAACATTCTTTAAAACCTCAACCGTGCAGCCTAAGCCTTTGCTGTAAAATCTGTGTAGCTTAGTGTAGTTAAAGCTCTCACTAGACAGGTTTGACTGTAACAAAAAAAAATATCAGTGTTTGTGAGCCAGAAACATGACGCGTAAGCGCTAGCTAAGCAAAAAAAAAGAAACATAGCCCTCCTAGTCACAGCCGTGGACTGAAGCAGAGAGCAACAACCTTGAATTGAAATTTTTTTTTTTTTTTTTGCAATTTGTAAATTCTTCCATGAGCGCCCGCTCAGTGAAATTTCAAGTTCTAACTGTATGCGGTGGGAGAGCTGGAGATAAAGAGAGTAAACAACGGTCAAAGAAAACACAGAGACAGAGAGAGGAGAGAGAGTCCAAGCTAAGCTTTGGTCTGGTGGCTGCTGCTGCTGCTGATGTTGCCACCTTTGAGTTGTCATTCGTATTGTGTTCAGACGACTCTTGGCAACGCATTAAAGAAGATTTCAATTCCACAATTTAATTTTTTGAGTGCCTACAATTTGCATACGTGTACGTCAGAGTTTCCAGTGTTTCTTTTTTTTTTGCGCATTTGCGTCAACAGACACCTCCACAAAAGGTTTGTGCAAATTGACTTCAACTTTCTTTCAGCAGCTGCAAATTTGTTTTTCAACTGCTTTATAAGTCAATTTTATGCAAATATAAAAAAAAAAGTATTCTTAATCCTACCCTTGCTTATCTGAGCACTATAAATAAATATAAGAAATGTTTTATTTATAATGCATGTCCAACAAACAAATACATATATCAGTACCATTCACCGGCCGGTAAACTGATAAGCACATACATACATACATACGTACACATACATACATACGTACACATACGTACAAAGAATGAACCCAAAATCACATGTACTTCTCTCGAAATTAAATGTCATTGGTAATCGCTGTTTTTGATTGTGTTTGTTGCCACCGAACTCGCTAATTACAAAACAACACGTCATTCAAAATTCTTCTTAAACAGCAAATAACACAAAACAACAACTGATAATTTGAACAATAAATAAATTAAGTCTTCTTCTTTGCTCCCGAAGTCTCTCGATAAGTTACTTTCTCGAAGACCAGAGTCTTGACTTTATATAGATAAACCTTAAGCTCAAGTCAAACCAACTCTTAGAACTAAGCTAAAAATCCTATTCTCAATTCCACTTCCACAAATGTAATGTGATTTAGAGTCCAAATTTAGTACAAAAATCCGGTTTCAAATCACAAAATTCTTGTGCAAGTGGAATTGAGAACATGGCTGATAATCTTGAAATAACAACAAAACAATTTGCCAGATAAGAGCTTAGTTTAGTAAGAATTGAGCGACTAACATGTGCCACAAAATTTCATTCTTTTTGTTTAAGGGACTTCCCCGAAAACTATAATTTGTGCTAATATAAAATAATAAAAATATAATTTTGAATACTAATAGTTTGTATAGAGTCAATCTCGTCCGTTAACTTCGACAACTGTCAACCTAGATGGATGGAAATGGCCGTAATGGATTAGTTTAACCCGTAAGATGCTTTAGATATTTCAATTTTCCAAAAATTGGGAAGCTAGTTACACTAATATAGCCCAAAGAGGGCGTGGTGGAGTCCAACATAACATTTTGAATACTAACACTTTGTATATAGCCAATCTCTCCCGACAATTGTCGACCGTAATGGATGCAATGGATTGATGCTTCAGATATTTCAATTTTCGAGTTGAAGTCAATCGAATGAGAAATAGTTTTTTTGTATGCAGAACTTTCCGGGCATTTTCACACCCTGGCTTCGAATTTTCCAACATTGGAGCTTTTCCATATACGTATACGGGGGTGATACAGAAATCTCTAGAGATTTTGCCAACGATTGGTTTGTTAATCTCTCGAAAAAATCGTCGGTGCCACAGATCTTTGAGAAATTTCTTTTTTTTTTTATTAGAAAATCTAGTTAGAGCACAAATTGTTCCAGTTGAAGTTCCATCTCTTAAAACAGGGCTGAATCTCTAGCCAAAAATTTGTTCTTCTTTTTAATTATGGGTTTAATTGATGTTTAAATGAAATTTTTTGATTGTGTCATTTGTTTTATGATGCATTTTTAAATTATAATTTAAATTTAAGTCATATTCTCCATAAATAAAATGCAAAGTTCAAAAATTTGTTGTCGCCAAACAAGAGACATAACTTGGCAGCGCTTAATCAGCTGGCTGCCAACCAGATGGCGCCACAATCGCTAAACTGCGCCACTGATGTGGTTGGTTTAGATTAACATGAAAGACTTTGGTTGGTTTTCCTATTAATTATTGAAATGTTTAAACTAATTAAATAAATTATTCTTTTAATGCAACCTATCTTAGAAAATAATGTTGCTTACATTTCCAAAATTTATTTTGCTTGCTAAACTTGTTTGGGTGGTAATTTTTGCTAAATCTCCTTACAAAACACGCGAGGTTTGAAACCAACCAAAAGAAATTTCAGTGGCACCTAAGAATTGGAATTTGGTTGGATAAGGTTTCAGTGGCACCCCCGATACTTATAAACCTAGTTTCAAGCCAATCGTATGATAAATAATTGTTTCCACATACAAATGTATATATTGTGCGCTAGCTTGGATTTACCACCCCCCACATGATGAAATTTTGTAAATTTTCTGCAAATGTAAAAAGGATATCTTAGGGTATGGTCTGGGTGTCTACGTGACCTCTTTTAACCTCGCTGTGAGAAGAGTAGCTTTCAATTTGGAAGCTAATATGTTACAAATTCATCGGTCTTAACAAATGTGACCATTAAGTTTTAGGAATCAGGGCTGCAAACAGTTTTTGAACCGATCCGGTTCATATTTAATACAAACCAAACCGCCTGAGAAACTAGCTGATCCTGAACCTGTTTTAAACCAAAATTGTCGTTTCAGCTTAACATATAGTATAAACTGCTTAAAATTTAATCTGTGGCCTACCCAATCGTAATACGATATTACATCTCATCTCAGTCCCAGTTTATGGCAGTTTGTTGAAAGTATCATAAACGTAAGTAAATCGTTTCTAACGGGGGTGCCACAGAAACCTCTTCCAACCAAATTCCAACCGAATTCCAATTCTTAGGTGCCACAGAAATTTCTGTTGGTTGGTTTTAAACCTCTAATGTTTTGTTAGGAGATTTTGCAAAGCTCTTTTCTACATGACAGCTAGCGGATTAAGGGATGGAAACTAACACCTCATGTTTGGCGACAACAAATTTTTAAATTTTGCATTATATTGGTGGAGAATGCGACTTTAAATTGAATTATTATTTAAAAATGCATCATAAAACATAAACACAATCAAAAATTTCAGTTAATCATTAAATTAACCCACATCTAAAATAAGGGAAATTTTTTGGCGAGAGATTCAGCCTGTGTTTAGAGATGGAACATTAATTGGAACATCTAGTGCTCCAACTAGATTTTCAAATGAGAAAATGAAATCTCTAGAAGTTCTGTGGCACCAACGAATTTTCGAGAGATTTACAAACCAACCGCCGTCAAAATCTCTAGAGATTTCTGTGGCACCCCCGTAAAGCTGCCTTTTTTATAAGTCATTAATTTTAAAACCAAACGGTATCAAAATTCAAAATTTTTGATTACAATAAAAATAATTCCGGAATTAGATCTCGACGCTCAAAACAAAACGTGATTTGCGGTTTTGAAAAAAAATTTTTGGTTAATTTTATGAACAATTTCAAAAATCGGCAAAAAATAAAATTCAGAAAGACCTTCGGGATTGCTCGGGTTGATATTGGTGAAAATTATTTTAAAGGTGATGTCTAGATATTAGGTGGTTGATATTTTTTTTCTATTAAGCATAAGAGCAAATCGATATGAAACCTTCAGTTTCATCTCTTTATTCGTAGGATTCAAATTAAAACATTATAATCTGATTAACCAAAAATGTAACAAATTCGAATTCGACAATTTTTGTCGAAGGTGTGGTGAAACCCGGAACAGGCCTGATAAAGAAATAAATAAAAATATGCCCTTCTCACGAAGTCAGATTTAAAGCTAGGAGTGCTGAATTTGATTGTGGTATAATTTAGTTTGCAAACAACGGTCACCCTAATTCAAAACAAAATTCAATTATATGGTTGTCCGATCTGCGTGATGTTGACATTTTTTAAAGTGTAAAGCAGGGGTTTGCAAAATACACATGCTCATTGTAACTCGAGTGCCTTCACATTTAGCTCTTGTTTGTTGTTGCCAAAGATTTGGCGAATTTTTCTCGAATGTTTATTTGAAGATCTTTTGTTTGTTGGCAAAAGTCCCATTTTTAGGTTGGTTGGGAAATATTTAAGGAGTATTTTATCGTATCGAATATTTGGGGAAATCGCGGGCCAAACCAAGGTTCGGACCAAAGTCATCAAATTGTCGAACATTAACCTATTAAATTTTGAAATGTGTGGCTGGAAGATAGATACATTTTTTTTATACCATTGCACAGAGTATATTAAAATTGTCCGGATGTTGTTTGTAACGCATAGAATGAAGCACCCATGTCCGTCTGTTTCTATGCTATCTCCTCCTTCACTTTTAATGCTATCTAAACCAGGGAATCAAGCCGAAACGAATTTCGGTTCAGAAAAAAGGTTGTGTTTTGGTTCTGATACTGTTTCGGTTTCGGTTCCGGTACCTGAATTTTTATTTCGTTATGCCGGTACGTACCGGTGTGGCCCATAAACTAACAGACATTTTAAAACTTAAGTCCAAACAATTTCACTTGTTTGAATTCATAAGATGATTAAAATAATATTTAATTAACCAAACTTAACGTCACTTAAAATATAAAAAAATAGTTACAAAGAATGTAAATTAATGATAATTTCTTAGAAGATGATAGCGGTCAAAATATTTCTGTCCATCTGATTTTTTAGCGGAGTCATAATAATCTTCACACCGAAAAATAATCGTTCTACGCTTATTTGTCAAATTTTCTGACCATCATTTAAGTACATTATCTTTATTTTGTAACTGTTTTGAAAACATACTAAAGTTTTTGTATTGTCCTGATTCTTTTTATAGGAATTCATATATAACTCGAATTCATCTCCGCATTCAGACAAAGTAGTTGGGTCAAAGCTGCTTCCCTCATTTGCAATTGAACAGAAGTGGATAAAATTTTTGAATATATATCAGTAAAAGCAGTTACACATGTACTTTTCCGTTCAGAGGTTAGCCTAACAATATATATAACGATGGTCTAAGAAAAGGCCAATCGTTTTCAAACAGACTGGACACGCGATTTTCTATTTTACTGAACAAAAGATTCGCTAAGCCAGAATATTTTTTTCATTTAAAGCTAACAATTGAGCCTAATTGCTTAAAAATTCGCAAAATCAAACTGTTCGTTTTGCAGTCTAGTGGTTGCATTCAGAACCGAAACCGTACCGTTACAACGTTTAAATTCTTTTCGGTCTTTTCGGTTCTAACAATATCGGTTCTCGGATACCGGTATACAAAAAATTAAAAATATCAGTTCGGATTCCGGTTCTGAGTTTGAATCGGTTCTTTTCGGTATACGGTTTCGGTTTGATTCCCGGATCTACACCAAACATTGCACGAAGTCTTTTGGCACAAATACGCTGCACATTTGTCGGAACCGGCTACACTTTCCAGTTATGAATATTATCTGATTCAACACAATTTAGAGAGTTTGATCAAAATCGCATGAATATATATAACAAGCTGGTAGGCATGTATCATGCTCCAAGAATATATTAAGTTAGCTTTCATAACTTTCCTTTTTTTTATACCCTTGGAGAGGGTATATTAAAATTGTCCGGATGTTTGTAACGCACAGAAGGAAACATCTCCGACCACATAAAGTATATATATTCTTGATCAGCATGACGAGCTGAGTTGATATAGCCATGTCCGTCTGTCCGTCTGTCCGTCCGTCTGTCCGTCTGTTTCTATGCTATCTCCTCCGTCAGTTTTAAAGCTATCTCAACCAAACTTTGCACGAAGTCTTTTGGTACAAATACGCTGCACATTTGTCGGAACCGGCCGGATCGGATGACTATAGCATATAGCTGCCATAGGAACGATCGGTTGAAAAGTAGTTTTAGTGAGAAAAACTTTTTTGTTTTCAATGCTATCGCTCCCAACACCCGTATTTAAAAGTTTTCTATGATTTCACATAATATCACTGAGGATTATCAAAATCGGACAACTATATAGTATAGCTCCCATACAAAAGATAGGTCTGAAAAAAAGTCTTAGTGAGAAAAACTTTTTTGTTTTCAATGCTATCGCTCCCAACTTTCGTATTTATGAGTTCTTTATGCTTTCACATAATTTCAGCAAGTTTTATGCAAATCGGGCAACTATATAGTATAGCTGCCATACAAAAGATAGGTCTGAAAAATAGTCTTAGTGAGAAAAACTTTTTTGTTTTCAATGCTATCGCTCCCAACACTCGTAATTATGAGTTCTTTATGCTTTCACATAATTTCAGAAAGTTTTATGCAAATCGGGCAACTATATAGTATAGCTGCCATACAAAAGATAGGTCTGAAAAAAAGTCTTAGTAAGAAAAACTTTTTTGTTTTCAATGCTATCGCTCCCACGTTGTACAGATCTATATTATATACTACCACACAATTTTGTCAAGTTTGATTTAAATCGGATGACTATAGCATATAGCTGCCATAGGAACGATCGGTCCAAAATGTAGTTCCAGTGAGAAAAACTTTTTTGATGAATATATCGTATAGCCATTCAAAAAACTGGCAGCATATATCATGCTCCAAGGGTATATAAACTTCGGTACAGCCGAAGTTAGCTTCCCTCTATTTTTTCCTATTCACATTGAGGGAAAGAGAGCAACTTGAAAAGACGATCGCGCAAAACAACAACCATATGTGTGAATACTTATGCTTTCATACAAACGAATTGGCTGTGTAAGAACAAATATGTGGAAATATGAGGAAGATAAAGATTTTAGTTAGCTGCGTTGTACCTTTCCTTTGTTTCCACTAGCAACAGTGCGCCGCATTCAAGTAAAAAAAATACTCATTAGACCAGACTTTTCTCTTTACGATTATCAAAAAGTAAAGATCTATGCACAACATGGCGTCAAAAAAATCATTATATGTTTTTATGGATAGCGACCTATGTTTTTTATTTAATAGAGAATTAAAAAAAATCCAAAATCAGAGATTTTAAGGTTGGATGGCGTCGACAATTTCCCCTTAATTTATCTTTGAACTGTCAATGTAGCAGAGACCATAATTGACCATTTCTGTGGTCCTGAAGTGTTTAATAGGTCTGTAATCCTACTTTCGAATACTCCTACCACGTTCTGCTCTAAAACTGCACTGATGTGTATAGTTGGGGATGTTCCTTTTGCCCAAAATGAAATTGCTTCTTTAAACACTTAAACTTAAATATAATTTGTACAATATTTGATCCTTATCATATCAAATTTTCTATCTCATCTTATTTCCAGTTAATAAACAATTGGAATTCCGAAACGGTTATTTACCAACCACACGGCTTTTTGGGCAAGATATGCAAATATGGATTTTCACATACTGATTGTCATTGGTTGTGTGTTCAGCGCTTCGCTGCTGTCGTTTCTGTTCATCAATAAGATCTTTAGGCGCAAAACTTTCGAGGAAGTTGTGGCCGAAAAGCGTGCCCTTAGCGCCAATCTGTACAAGGCCGGAGCAGGTGGAGGCAATGCAGCGACCAAGAAACCCAAGAAAAAGGAACTAAAACGTGAAAAGAAGCAACGTCAACGGGAACAGCAAAAGGATGCCAACAATGAGGCCGAAGAAGATTATTCGGATGGTCAGTCTGAGGGTCAGAATTCGGTAGAAGATGAAGTCGGTCCTGGTCTATCCAAACAGCATGTGGAATTTGAGCCAGAGCCAGAGATTTTAACGGAACAGCGTAGACCGAGCAATGCGGCAGAGAAGGAGAGTCAACCGTCGGTAGGGGCTAAAAAGGGTAAGAAGGATAAGCGTAATGCAACCAAGGGAGGTGCTGCTGCTGCTGCTGCTCCCCCTCCACGGTGAGTGGCATTTTGGTGAATAAAAATGAGCCTGTGGTGGTCAGGTCCAGCCAAACAGAGGAAACTCCTTCCCTTAACAATTTCGAGGTGCGTGCCCCAAAAGATGTGGTGGAACTAAAGAAGCAAGAACAAAAGGAACGCAAGGAGGACAACAATAACAAGCAACAGGCTCAGAAAAAGAATGGTGTGGCCAAAAAGGAGAAAGCCGCCGAATTAGAGGTGGCTCTAACCGCTCCAGTGACTCAGGCTTCCAAGCAGCTGGTTAAGCAACAACAACCCGGCACTAGTTCACCCAAAACCCAACACAACCAGGCCAACAACAAGACCAAACAGCAACAGCATCAGCACAACAAGCAAAAGCAAAAGGAAACTCTCACATCCAAGGATTTGGCTCAAGCTTTGGATAAATTGGCGGAGCATCAGAATCAAACCATTGGCGTTTCGGCCCTGATGAATGTCTTTGCTCGCGCTGAACTGAATCGTTCGGAAATCCAAATACTCATCGATTACTTGCTCAATAAGCAACAGGATATGCCGGCCTCCCATGCGGAATGGTCGGATGACATTTGTCAGAAGCTCAAGCGTCAGTTGGAGGAGAAGGAAAAACTGCTGGCCGAGGAGCAAGAGGCATCCATTGGTATCCAAGCCAAATTGCGTGAACTGCGTCAGGAGATCAACACGGAGCGTGCCCAGATGCATGGCCGCATTCAGGCCTACAATGAAAAGCTGCAGGGCAAAGAGCAGGAGTTGTTGGCCCTAAACCAGGAGTTGTCCAGCGTCAATGATAAGTTGACAATCGAGCGGCAACAGTTCCAGGTGGGTTACCCATTAAACCCTAGCATTTTTTACACACAATTAACACGTATCCTTCTTCTCCTTTATTTGTTATTTCAGGCCATGCTGCGTGAGAAGCAGGCCAGCTCGGATTTGCTGCCCCAATTGCAGCGCCTGCAGCAGGATCTGGCTCACAAAGAGAAATGTCTGGCCGACATGACCGCATTTGTCAATGCCGAGTCTCAACAGAAAACGGAACTCATTCAGCAGCAGGCCCAACAGCTCTTGGCCCTGGAACAGCAGCGCGATGAACTGGAGGTGCACCAGAATAACAGCATTTTTGAGCTAGAGCAGCGCAAGCAGCTGGAGACAGAGAATGGAGAGCTTAAGGTGGAGCTGCGTAATCTTCACAATGCCCTGGAATCGGCCAAGGTCGATTTGGCGCAGTCCCAGAACGCCGCCGGTGCAGCCCAGTCGGAACTGACGCGCGTTTGCAATGCCGAGCTGCAGGAGTTGCGCCAACAGGCTGTCCAGCTGGAGGCCAGCAATCAGGCACTTAACCAACAGCTTAACCAGGCGAGCACAAATGCCGTCCAGGCGACGGCCGCTCAATCGGAGCAGGCTCAGGCCCAGTCTGAGTTGCTAGCACAGAAGCAAATGGAACTGAGTGCCTTGCAGGCTCAACTGAGCTCCCTCAATGAGGCCCAGGCCAAGCAGCAGCAACAGGCCAACATATTGCAATCGCAGCTCCAAGAGGCGCAACAAACGTCCGAGCAATGGCAGGCCAAGGAGCGACAATTGCAACAGGAGCTGCAAGAGCAGCGGGAAAAGAATAATGTGAGTAGCAGTCGAAGATAATTGTCCATACATTCGCCTAGTGTTTTGTGATTGTCTGCCTCATTCCCTTCTATCCTTTACTAATTGCCACGTATTTGTGTTTCGTCAGGATGTGCGTATGAAAAATTGGAAGTTGATTGAAGCGTTGCAAAATGCCGAAGCAACAACAGCAAAGACGAAAACAAATACAGCGCAATCTTTAGGCGTAAGTGCATGATGGACTCCACTCTTCCTTAACTAAGGAGTCGGCAATGTGAGCAGAGAAGTTGATCCGTGGTTTCCCCTACAGACCAGAGAACTTTGAAGCTCTTACTACTGTGTGAAATTCTGACAAAGTCTCCGCTCTCATTGCCGACCCCTGCCTTTACCGCTTAACCCGTATTAATAACCCTAAGTAAAAAAGATAACGGCTTTTAACCGTCGCCATCATGAAGATTTTTTAGCTATGCTCAAAGCAAAGACCCTAGTAGTCAGGCATTATTTTATAATTTGGCCCTTATTTTTCAAAGGGGCCCTGTCCACCCCTCCTGTAATGTCTTGCCCTAATTTCCATGATATATTTGATTAATCACATCCCCTAAAAACAGCGAATACTTGTGTCTATTTTTTAAATTGAAAATTACAATAATTTTTTTTTATTTGTGTAATAATGTCAGAAAGCTTTAAAAATATTAATATCTAAATAATTTTACTAACTTTAGAAAATTCAGTTTCTAGATATATTTCACTGGAATTCTGTAGAAAGATTTTTAGCAATTTGGATGGGGATCAGTATTGGCAGAATATGAGGTCCCAAAGTTGCTAAAAAACGGAATTACGTGTTTTACAATAGTCTTTAGGGCTACATGCTAAGGGCCTGTATCCAGCACTTCGAAAAATTCCTGCCAGGAATTTGCGAATTGTTTCTTGTGTGTGTGGAACCAGGCAATCTAACAGAATTGTTTTTTGTTTCGTCGTAACTGATGTTTCCGTAAATGGTTCTGTTTTTGTTCTAACATTATTTCGGTATTCGGTTCCATATTGGTACCTATATTTCGGTATACCGGTATTTCGGTATACCGGGTACATAAGTACGAAATTTTTAACCGAAAACCAAGACAAGAAAAAGTAGAGTAAAGTAAAATTGGTATTTTATGAATTATAGCTGTATGTGTTTTTAGGCTAAATTTTATTTTAAATGTTTTGTCTCTGTAGATGTTCCTTAAGTTTAATTTTAAATTGCATAGCGCTTTTTATGGATTTTACAGAATTTGGTAGTGAGTTCCAGTGGCGAGCAGCATATATGAAGAACTGTTTCTCAGAACTTGCCAGTTTAATTTTAGGGCAAATTAGATTATTTGTTCTTGAGGATATGGCAAACTTAGCATCTCATATAAGTAAATTGGTTCTCTGCTAGTGATTATGTTGTGTAATAAGAGTAGGGCCCTAAACTTTATCCATTGACTAAAGATCAAAAAATTTTTATTATTAAATATTTACTGAGCTATAGAGTTAAAAGCGACTTTAACTTTATTCATACTAGCTGAATCAAAATGCCCAAAAACTTCTATGCCGTAAAATAGTGTAGGAATCAGATACATTTTAGCTATTGTCATTCGAATTTTAATTGGTAGAATCTTTTGGAATAAAGAGAGCTGCCTAAGTAATCCGTATAACCTTCCAATTGCCCTATTGATGTGGTCATTCCACGACAACATATTATTAATGAATACCCAGATTTGTAGCATCATCAACATAACCTATTTGCATGCCATCAACCCATAACTTAGGCGGCTGCAGCTCATCAAAAGATTTTTTGTAGAGAACCAAGGATTTGGATTTAAGCGGATTAAGTCCCAAGTCATTTTTTTTTTAGCCCAATTATACACTTTTGTAAGTTCGTCATTACATATAGAAACACACTCATTTAACTGACTTAGCGGACGACTTACATACACGAACCTGCGACTACAGCCTGTGGTCTATTGCTAAGGTAAGAGTTAATTAACTCAGTTGCAGTGGACGAGAAGTTAAATAAAGTTTTTAGCTTTGTACATAGAAGTGACGAACGCTTTACTGTAGTCCAGAAGTTACCTGTCCATCATGCATACGACTTCGAATATCCCCTGATATTTTTAAAATTGCAGTCTTGCAACTTCTGTTTTTTCTAAAACCAGATTGGCAATCATTTAGTTTGGAGCTTGTCGTTAGAAATTGCTGAATTTGAGTTGCCATTAAGTGCTCTTAAACTTTCGATAAGTATGGTAATATCGATATTTTCTGTATTCAATGGATGATTTTGGGATTGGGAATATTTTTGCAAGCATCCACTTATTTATAAAGGTGGACGTTGTGAGGGCTGTGTTCATAACATAAGTGATATGGTCAAGTATAAAGGGAAGAAGTAGTTTAAAAAATTTTGGATTCATTTCATCAAGACCCACAGCATTCGGTTTAATCTTGAGGATACATTCAAGTACGTCACATGAACTTATAATATTTGTCGTAGCTTTAGGTACTGATATTTGGGTGAATTTAGTTTTAAGAGAATTTACGTCCAGATCAGTCTTTAATTTTGGTTTGTGTTACCTATTCCTAAAATTTTGAGTTCACTCAAAGTTTGTCTGCTCGATATTGTACTGTTAAATTTATAGTTGTAATAGTCTCTTTTGGCTGTGTATCAACACAATTCTACAACTCTTGTTCTCAGATTCTTAAAAACTGTGTAGAGTTCATCTGTTTTATAACGTTTCCAACTGCAATATGCAGCGTTCCGTTTGTCTATATGGTGTTTAATATAGTTGTTAAACCAAGGCTTGAGAGTAGGTCTAGCTGGTTGGGTAGCTGGAATAGCAAGAAGGGCGTTTGTTAGCTCTAACAATTTTGAAAACTTTATCGACTTCTGATTTAAGCTCAAAAAATCTTAATTAATGCCAATAAACTGATTTGTGAAGATACTGAACTATTTGTAAAGTCCTATTTCCTTTGATATAAATACATATCGTTCACAAATAGCCCAATTACACTGAGCACATCTAACATCCCACATCATGAGTTAAAATGCTTAAGAACTATTTGCTATTCCAATATTTGCAGTCTAATTGTTGCACTCAGAGCAATGTTTGGGTTCTTTTCGGTATCTATGAGCAATACGTATTAG
>JAEIFU010004104.1:0-19614 GCA_018904235.1 Lordiphosa stackelbergi | reverse complement strand
GTCATCGACTAAACCTCGAACCGATCGGACGTGTTTCTCTTCTCGCTCTAAATCGTAGTTTAACTCGAAGCTTATCAAACTTTCAATCGCCTTCTCTCCTTATCTCTTTCAAAGAAGAAGAAAACAATCCCCAAGTGAAAAACAGAAGTGAACGTCGCCCAGCCAAACCATGCCCGCTGGGCATAATAGCCTAGGGGCAAATCGCTTCGCTCTGCTTAGTGATAGCCCCAAAAGTAAAAGGAAAAAGACTTTACCGCTTTCAGAAGCCTTCCCAGAACTTCCAACAGTAAACCTACCCAATCCCAAGTTTATAATAATGTCAGCCTTAGATTCCGACAAGCCACTCTCTTCGTTCTCTTGCTTTGCAGTTGAGCGTGCCATCAAATTAATAAGCAACAAGGTGTTAAAAATTAATGAAATGCGCGATGGCAAGCTTCTTCTTTTCGTCGAAAACACATCAATTGCTGAAAAATTCCTAGCTGCGAAAGAGCTCCATGGAATCTGCAAAATCAAATCGCAATATCACGAAAACCTCAATCATTGCAAGGGCACTGTGTATGCTCCATATCTTAATCATGTTTCGAACGAAGAAATTCTCCAAGAGCTAAAAACACAGGGAGTAGTCGACATTTACAAATACTCGCGAATAATAGATGGCAAACCTACTCCTACTGGAGCGGTACAGCTAACCTTCGATCTATACTCTCTTCCATCGAAAATTCAAATTTCGTGGTACACTGCTCGTGTCAAAGAATATATTCCAAATCCTATGAGATGCAAAAATTGCCAACTTATTGGTCACACGTGCAATACTTGTGGTCTTCCTATGCCCGACCCAACCCCTGCACACGCACAAAGTGTGTAAATTGCGGCGGAGAACACGCTGCCAATAGTAAAGACTGCCCAAAATACAACGAAGCACGAGAGATTCTAAAAATCAAAATTAAGGAGAAATGCTCAATGAATGAAGCGAAAACGAAATTCGACCAACAATTACCTCAACCACACTCTTATAAAACTCAAACTTACTCAGAAATTGCAGCCACTCAGATGGTTGACACCAAAGACAACACAAAAGAAAAAGACTCAAAAGCAACAAACCACTCAAATAAAGAAAAATCAAATACAACGAACACACATATTAAACCATACCCCTTCACAATGACGAAGTACTCAAAAGCAAACCAAGATCAAAACATAACCGTAACAAAACCGACCACCTCTAAATTTGCAAACCTCTCTACACACGAACAAACGATAACAACAAGCGACTCAGAAATGGACACAGACACAATATTACAACGAACAGACTACAAATCAATACTAACCAATGCACTCAATCAAAATGACTCAATGCTCTCTGATACTGAAGTTATCAGAGAAGATGTTGAGTTATAATCATAACAAAACCCTATCAGCCTCTATCTGCTCTCCCCCTCATCGACCGCGATCGCTTACAATGATCTAACGCATTGTGGGACCGTAGTCGCGGTGATGAGGGGGAGAGCACAGAGAGAGACAATACAAACATAAAAACATCATCTAAACCAATCACATTATTATATACTCTTAACAATAATGACATTCAAAACAATTCAATGGAATATAAACGGATATAAAGACAAATACCACAGTCTCTCTCTGTTAATAAATAAATATAATCCGAAGATAATCGCGCTACAAGAAACCCATCTTGTCAACGACGATACTTCATTTCACACTCCGAAGCAATTTTCACTCTATAATAAAAATGACATAGATACACTACGTACAAAAGCCAGTAGAGGAGTCGCACTTCTCATATCAAACTCTATCGAACACAAAATAATTAATTTCCACTCCAACATTCTCGCAATTGCTGCAGAAATCCAATCTGAAGTTCCCTTTATTATATTAAGTGTATACATTTCTCCAGCTGAAAAAATCGTTGAACAGGATCTTCACGATCTTATCAACAACTTTCCATGTAATAAGCCAGTACTCATGCTAGGAGACTTTAATGCCTGGCATTCGTTTTGGGGATCCACTTCTAACAACCATCGAGGAAATGTGGTAGCAAAGTTTATCCAAAACAGCGGATTGATTGTCCTGAACAATGGAGATCACACACACTTCACCACACATAACACTTTCACAAACGTAGATGTCTCCCTATGCTCGCCACCTCGTTCTCGAAGACTTGTATGGAAGCGATCACTACCCAATATTTATACAACTCTTTCCTAAAGAGCCTAGTAACGCATCCCACAAAACACACAGATATAAACTGCACCTAGCCAACTGGGAAAAATTCCAAAAAAATTTCAACGAATCATCCGAAAAAATGATCATAACAAACAACACAAACCAATCGGCAGCCAAATTTCTCAAAATTATTAAGGCTTGTGCAAACGACTCCATACCAATTACAAACCCTAAGAGTCCAACGAAAAAGACTACATACTGGTGGAACAGGGAACTTGAATGCTTAAAAACAGAAAAGGTAAAATGTTTAAATAATCTTAGGAAGCATTTAAGTACAGAAAACATGCTAAAATACAAAAAGGCTAACGCAAAGTTTAAATATGAAGCAAAAAGAGCTCAAAAGACTTCATTCGCTAACTTTACCAAAGATATTAACCCCAGTACTAGCACAAAAACTCTTTGGGATAAAGTGCATATCATTACAGGGGTTCGAAAAAATACGCACATTCATGCAATCGAAACCGCAACCGGAAATACCAGTGACCCAAAAGAGATTGCCAATGCATTCAGCAAAGCCTGGTCCGATTACTCAAAAGACTCAAACTTTTCCGATTATTTTAAGCAAAGCAAACATCGCCACTTAACACAATTACCTTTAACCTATAACCCAAAAAACAAAGCTAAACTTATTGAAACACCTATCACGACAATAGAACTTCAATCCTGCCTCAGCAGCCTAAAAGGCTCTACGCCAGGTTATGATAACGTCCCCTATGAATTTTTGAAGAAACTCCCGCCAGTTGGCATCAATAAACTCTTAGATTTATATAATGAGATATTAGAAACAAGTATCATACCCCAACAGTGGAAAATAGCAACAATTATACCCATATGCAAACCCAATAAACCAAAGAATTCAATAAACGGCTACCGCCCAATATCATTAATTTCTTGCTTTTCAAAAACACTAGAAAAAATAATATCAAAAAGAATTATGTGGTTCCTGAACCAAGAAAACATGTTATCCCAAAACCAATACGCATATAAGTCAAACAGATGTACCATAGACCCACTATTAATAATAGACAATTATATTTGCAATAATCTTTCAACAAAAAACCACGTATCAGCATTATCTATAGATATGGAAAAAGCTTTTGATAGAGTAGGATTACACTGCATTCTGCAACAGCTCTATGACTGGAAACTTGGCCCAAAAATTATAAATTATATTCGAAGTTATCTAAGCAATAGAAGGTTCAGAGTAAAAGTCAACAACACCCTGTCAAGAGAAGAAAAACTATACAATGGAATCCCTCAAGGGTCCCCATTGTCAGTGACTCTTTTTTTGGTAGCTTTTAATAAACTAAGCCAGCTTATAAACGAAAACAAGTTTTTCACCCATACGATGTATGCAGACGATCTCTGTCTTATTTTTAATCCAAAAGAAGGCTTTAATATGCAAATCAATGATTTGTTTGGAAAAATAAATCAGTGGTGCAATTATAGTGGTACAAAAATATCAAACGAAAAATCATCCCACCTACATATATGCAGAAAACACAAATGTGCAAACATAGACATTATTGTTAACAATACGATTATACCAAAAACAGAACACCTTAAAATATTAGGACTAACCTTTGATAAAAAACTTAATTGGAACGAACATGTCAAAACATTAATAAAATCATTAAACAATAGATTAAATATACTTAAATGTTTAAGTAGCAAAAATCTTAAATGTAACACTACTTCTCTCATTTACATCACAAAAGCAATAATACTATCTAAAATTGATTACGGCTTCTGTCTTTACGGCAAAACAAACAAAACCAACAAAAACAAATTATCCACCCCATATCACTCCTCCATCAGACAAGCGCTGGGCGCCTTCAGAACCACCCCCATCACCAATATTCTTGCAGAAGCTGGTCTTCCTGATCTGAGCACCAGATTTGAATGGAGCATCGGCAGACAAATCAATAGACTAACCAATACATCCGACTCATCTCTGCATACAACGCTTTTACGTCAACTGAAGCGCAAGAGGGAACCTCGAATTCCATCAACGCTTCAACTCATAATTAATAAAGCTAAAAAACTCAACATCATCGTATCCCCCCTCGGGAAATACAAACAGAAGGTTCCGCCCTGGAATTTCAAAAATAGCTCAATCATATTCCAACTTGCACGTCATAAAAAAGACACAACTCCAAAAGAGATATATATCACGACTTTTAACAGCATTCGAGCTCAATTCCCCACATGGAAATTTATCTTTACCGATGCTTCTAAAACTGACAAGGTCACAGCTTTTAGCGTTGTCACCGAGGATAACCTAAACATAAGATCGGCTATAACACCTTCCTACACGTCCATTTTTACAGCCGAAGCGGAAGCGATTCTAATGGCAGTAGAGGTGGCGAATGCAACCAAAAGAGCTAAACATGTCATATGCACCGACTCGCTATCTACACTCCTTGCTGTCCGAAACGTAAACAATAATAAACCCACTATAAGCAAAATCAGGGACATTATTTCTGCAAACCACAACACAATAAAACTAATGTGGACACCAGGACATGCTGGAATAAGAGGAAATGAGCTGGCGGATACGGCGGCAAAAGCTGCCACTTTAGCCCCGTTAGTACTGCACAACACCTTTAATAAGAAGGACATAAGCAACTTCATCAATAGGGCAAGTAAAACAGTTCTAAACAGAATCTGGGACGAATACACTCATCACTACAAGACAATAAATCCAACCAGAAAGCCAATAGACATACCAATAACAATAAACAGAAATCATGCAATTATTTACACTAGATTTCGAATGGGTCATACGAAACTCACACATGAATACCTACTAAACAAAACACCACCACCGCTCTGCCCATACTGCAATGCAACAGCTCTTACCATAGACCATTTCGTTAACCACTGCCAATTTATTCTCAACGAATGTACCTCTTTAAAAATTCTTAATCCAAAACAACTACTCACTGATGTAAACACGGAAAATATACACAACTTTGTAAAACTTACCTTAAAATTAAACATAAGACTATAAAAATTTGTAAAAACAACAGCCTGAAGGCCTCCGTTGCTCTGGCTATAAAACCCTTTGTAACTTAGAATTAATTTTAAGTTTCAATTATAAAAATAAAAAAAAAAATAAAAAAAAACTGGCATGTCTTATAGTCAAACTGCCATAAAATTGAAAAGATTTCCATCTGCAGTGGATAATGTAATCAATTTAAAGCAGAAATATGATACAAATCGATCAAATAATAATAATCAAATGATTTCTTCTCGTGTAAAATCCGCTATAATTCGGGCCGACTTACAAAAAAATGCAACTGCATCGCAAATAAGAGCTGACTTACAATTACCCGGTACTAAGCGTCGTGTACAACAATTTTTATCTGGAAATATCGGCTAATTTGAAAGAAATTGAAGTCTAAAGCAGCTTTAAAGGAATCGCATAAGGTTGCAGGATTGGAGTTTGCCGAAAAACACATGTCATGGACCAATCAATGGAAAAAGGTAATATTTTCAGACGACAAAAAATTCAACCTTGACGGTCCAGATGGTTTTAATTATTACTGGCACGATTTGAAGAAGCCCGAATCCTTTTCTACCAAGCGGAACTTTGTAGGAGGTTCGTTAATGATATGGGCTGGTTTTAGTTACTATGGAAGGACCCCCATATGTAAAACTAGCACATAACCTGCGCTCGCGCCTTTGAGTATAGAACTAATATCAGCCCACATTCTTCCCCCATCCCACCCAAATCCCAACCACTTATCGCCCTCATCCCACCCACTTCCCTTTCACCCATTCTTATTACCACCCACTTCCAAAAAACGGCAATCCCACCCACGTACCACCCAACTACCACTCACATACCGCCCATATCCCATCCCTTCAACATCTCCTGTCCGAGTTTTAAGTCCATCAGATAAAAAATGTATATTTTGCATGATGAATTTTCCGGACATTTTTACTCCCGGGGTCGGATTTTCCATCATTGGAAAATCACACTTCAAATTATTTCGCATTTTATTCTTACGAACCGAGTCTCAAGTCAATCGGATGAAAAATAGTTATTTTCCCTGTAGAATTTTCTTGGAATTTGCCTGGGGCGGAATTTCCGTCATTGGAAAATCATGCTTCAAATTAATTCGTATTTTATCGTTCCAAACCGAGTTTTAATCCAATCGGATGAATAAACGTTTTTTTGCATGAATTTTCTGTGCATTTTCACTCGCGGAGATCAGGTTTTCCGACATTGGAAAATCATATTTTCAATTTCATTCATTGAAACCGAGTTTCAAGCCAATCGGATGAATTTTCCGGAAATTTTCCGACCGTCGGGTCAAATTTACCGACATTGGAAAGTCACATTTCAAATTAATTCGTATTATATCTTTACAAACCGAATTTTAAGCCGACCGGATGAGAAATAGATACATTTCATGCAGAATTTTTCCCGTCATTTCACTCCTGGGAGCGGATTTTCCGACATTGAAAAATCACATTTTAAATTATTTCGTATTCTGTCCTTACAAACCGAGTTTCAAGCTAATCGGATGAAAAATAGATTTTATGCTGAATTTTCCGACCTTTGGGTCAAATTTTCCAACATCAGAAAATCATATTTCAAACTATTTCGTATTCCATCCTTACAAACCGAGGTTGAAGCCAATCGGAAGAAAAATAGTTTTTGAATGCAGAATTTTCCGTCCATTTTCCTCGTGGGCTCCGTCCCACCTTCACCACTAACAGAACTCCTGTCCAAATTACAGCCCGCTATCTCTTACCGTTTAGGCTGTGCGATGATTGCCAAGTCAGTCAGTCAGTCAGTCAGTACACTCTTCTTTTTATAGATATAGAGCGGAGCCAAAAAGTGAGATAGTATTGGCAAAGACCAATATAATCTCTAAGATGCCGAACGCCAATATGCAGCTGTTTTTTTTTTTTGAGGCGCCGAAAATCGCGCTCTCTCCGCTCACACAAAGTTGAGAGCGTAAAAGTCTAAAACAGCGATGGCCAGCGAGAGCGAGGCCAAAAAGTGAGAGTGTATAAGTGTGCGAAAATAAAGCTCCGTTAATTGCTCGACAATCGCTTCGAACTCTGTCGAGCGAATGACGCCTTTCTGCTCTTTTGGTCTCAGCTTCGGCAAGCGCTCGGGTCGTGTACATGTGAATAGCGAAATGTTTTTGGCCCCGGGATGCCTTCAAGGGCCATCGCTGATCTAAAAATAGAATGCACTTGCTTCTGTGAGTAATGCTTGAGAACACGTGTGTCGGCTGTCGCTGTATGCTTACAAAAACGCGGCTGGCTCTAGAGCGCTCTCTCTCTCTCTGTCTTCTGGAAAAAATTTCAAGAGAGCCAAAAGTCTCTTGAAAAGCCAGCCCAAAAAAATCGTGTGCAAAAATTCGAATGGCGTTACTCATCTTCATATTATAATGTCTTTGTAAAAAAACCTAATCGCTTTCTGCTCTTTTGGTCTAACTTCGGCGAGCGTTCGGGTCGTGTACTTGTGAATAGCGAAATGTTTTCGCCCCCCTGGGAGGAACCAAGGGGCTATCGGTAGTAGAGAGATATTCAAATTCCATTCAAACAATTCAGCATTTATTTGAGCATCTTTATCTTTATAATAGATTAGCCTTATTACAGAAAACAAAACAAAAAATTATTTGCTGTCTGCAGGCTTCATAATTATAAATGGTCTGCCACGCAATTGGAAATGGCCAGCGTGGCGAGAGGGTAGAGAGTCAGCCGCCCATGTCAGCAGTCGTGGGTTCGAATCATGGCCTGACGCAAGCGAAGATTTTTTTTTCTTTTTTTTTGTTTTCAAATTGTATTTTTAAACAAATAACTAACACTTAAACGTTTTTTTCGTTTTGGAGAGCAATGGGTGCTGCGTTGAGGAAATGCTTTCTTAGTACAATGTCCGATCACTATAGGAAGCTATTGTGAAATTTTGAAATTTCTAACTATAACGGTGTTTGCTCCAGTTTGATGATCACAGTCCAATGTCTTATCACTTTATGTATATAGATGAATGGGCTTTTGAACTCGGAAAAGTATATAACCATGTTGGATGAAGTATTAATAAACTTTTTGGATCAGCAACCTACTTCAGACACCATTTTTGAGCAGGATAACGCTGCCATACATGTATCACGACTTAGCGTTAATTGGTTTCAGGAGAAGCAGATCGATATTATGATGTGGCCAGCACGTTCCCCAGATCTAAATCCTATAGAGAACATGTGGGGTAACTTGGCACGACGTGTATATTCTGGTTATCGCAAATTCGAGTCGGTGGAAGAGCTCAGAATTGCTGTAGTCAATGAATGGGCCAAAATTCCTACTTCAGAGTTTCAAAAGGTGATAGAAAACTAATTTTTGAAGTGATTTCAAAATGTGGAAGCTGGACTCACTATTAATCATCATTTTCTTCGACAATAATATGTATATTGTTTTTTTGCCATACATGCCTTAAATTAAATTTCGCTGTATAAAAATGAATTTTTTTAAAATAATTTGTTTGTTAATCTAACACCTGTTGATTTGTCGTATTAAGACATTTGTTTAACTAATATCGTTATTCTCTTTATTATTTAATAAAAATTTGATTCATTTCTCATCTAATTTCCCATAAAATTGAATTTCGCTGTGCCTTTAATTGAATTTCGCTGAGTTTAGGAACGTAACCCCCATGTTAAGCGAGGGCCAAGTGTACATCAAAACGTTGTGAAAACGTTTAAGGCAACAAATGTCAAACGTTGTTTTGGTATTTTCAGATATTAACTGAATATATTAAGATTGTAATTTGACTTATAGCAAAGTCTGTGGATAATTTTAATTTCCCTTTTTTATACGGAAGATAAGGATTAACTCAGAAACAACGATGAATCTTCGCAACGAGTTTCAAAACCATTCCCAAGATTAAGGTAATAAAGTCAATAATTTCTTATTCTTAAAATTGAAAGAATTTAATTTCTAGGTTTTTATTAAATGTAACTTTGACCTGAAAAGTGTTGTAGTTCGGTATAAGGAGGATGCAAATTTATCTAAAGATATAAATAAAACCGATTTAAGTAAAATAAAAGCTATTTAAGTTCATTTTTTTCCCTGCGCGTATTTCATGTTCTGAAAGAGAAAACCAACTTGCATTCTCAGATTATACTTATGCAGCTGTCACTGTAGTTGGCAGTTATTGTTGTTGTTGCTGTCGTTGTAGTTGGTAGGGTCTTTGGTGTTCTTGCATCTCTAGCCAGCTGCTGTGGCACTTGTTGGCTTGGGCTGCTGCTGCGACACTTCAGAACTCGCAGTTTGTTTTTGCTGTGGCGCATAGGTAGAGCAAATCTCCCCCCTCCCCCTCTCTCCTTCACTCTCCAGCTGTCAATGTGTGTGCGTGTGTGTGTGTGTGCAAGTGCTGCTTGAAAGTTCATGCACCGTGCAGCTGTGTCTATACAAATGTATTACATACATATATATCTGTTGGCAGCGTCCTTTCACTTCGTCGCGCATTTGAATTGGAAATTCTCCAGCGTGCTTAATTTTCAATTTGCAATCATTTGCCCTGTCCGCTGTGGACTTTTTTCCCAGATCTGCTAATTAACAGCTAAGTGCGGCTCATTTCAAAGTCAATTGTGTATTCGAGACTGGGTCATATCCAGAGCGGCAACAACTAGAGTAGCCTTTGCTTGACTCGACTAAGCCGTCTCGCATTAAGCCAACTTACAGCACACTCAGACAGACAGGCTGACAGACAGACACTTTACTTGAGTTTTTGTTGTCGGTTTTCTTATTTATGCCCTGTGTTGTCTAGTAATTTTCTCACACTTCATACGCTCATCCCTTGACGGGGCAAAGGGGCAAACTTCTCAGACTGAAGTGTGGAAATTTTCACTTTTTTCTCATAATTAAATTCATTTTGAAGTTGCTCTTGCCTTGCTTTTGGCTGTGGGGGAGGCAAACCACACAAATCTACAGGCGCACACACACACACACACACACACAGTTTTTACCATTTCTACTACACATTTACCATTTTTCATTACAGTCTAAAGACGGCAGGCTGCAGGCGCCAGGCCGCTCACCGTTTCCCGCCGACGTTGCCAACGTTTCATTTTCATGCAGCTTCCTGTGCCGTTGTTTCCGGTTTTATGCCTGCCTGTGTCTATTTGTGTATAGTTTTTGCCATTAGCAACCGTAGTCAGGACGAGGCAAAGGACGAGAGGGAGGCGAGTGTCAGAAGTGGGCCTACCAATTGCAGCTTTTGTTTCCAAGTTTCGGCTTAAGTTGTTTTTAAGTTGTAAATCTCTTCGGCTATGCAATTTCCCTGCCGAGTCCTCAGGCATTCCACTTCTCCCCCTTCCTCCCTGTATCAAATTTTTCATTTGTGGTTAAAAATATGAAAATTGTAACTGATATTTATGCTTGTCATTCTGCAGGTCTTGTTATTTTTTGGATTACGTGTGCGTATTTGGCCATTCAGTTGGCATTTCGAACGCAATAATAACTGAAAGTGATATGTCTGTTACGACTTGTGAGTTATTGCAATGGCAGAGCTCCTGCTTGCGCCTCGTGTATCTGTATCTGTATCTGTATCTGTGGAGGATGTATGGAAATTTCTATAAATTTCTTGCTTACTTTTGTGAGCCCAAGGGAAGCTCTCAGTATAATTGTAATCACTTGGCAATTGCCGAACCTGGGTAGTGAATACTTGGAATTACATCAACTTTAAACGGAAGCAGCAAAAATTTTCAATTGAAAGGTGCACAACTTAAGAACTTGTCTACTGAAATTGATATTGTAGTTAAACTGCATGAACAACTTTTTTATAATTTAAAAGACTTGACAATCCAGTGCGTTAGAATAGTTCTATGGGAAAGATGGCAGAGTGCAACTGCTATTATGGCAATTATTAATCAACGTTTGCAATTTTTGATTTATCTTCAATTTATTTAGATTTATTTAGTGCTCAATATCGAAACAAGAGATATATTTTGCATATTATAATTAGCTAAGCTTGGTTTGATTTATGGAACATATTGAATGAAATTATGAAATTAATCATAAGATTAATAGCATCGTTTTGGTGCAGTTGGCAATATCCTAAATCTGGGTTGCCCCAGTAAAAGAACTAAAAGTGACAAAATACGTTTGCTCTGCTCTCTGTTTTAGTAAACGGTAGAGAACGCAGTCGGTCAATCTCGTTTCACATATACACAACTGTCATCATCTTATTACATTTGGATTCGTTGCACCGTTAGGCTGCTTTTACACTTGTCATAGATATTTGAAGAGATTCTCTGACGAAAGTGTAATTAAAAAGAATATCAAAATCTAGAAATGACAATTTTCAAGGTTGGTTTAGATAATTTAGCTTTCTATGATAAAATAGGACTGTTTCTATTTAATAAGAGTTTCTCTCTAAAGAACCGATTTTTTAGAGATACATAAACGTATGTATGTACATTATTGGATTGGACCTCTAGATTATGAAATTTTTAAGATCATAGTCTCACCCCCTATCTGATGCTTTTTAGTGTATTATAAGATTAAAAAAAAAAATACGTATTAAAAGTCGAGTTTAAGCGGGCTCTAAAGTTTTTCTTGGGAATAACTCATACGCAGTGTTGTCTATTACACTAGTTTATAAAATAATAAAAATATTGCAATCCCGAACATTTGGTAGCGATTCCTTATGTAAATCCCTCCGTTGAGTCCAAAAATCCATTCCCCGAGAAATCGCGGAAAAGCTAGTTTTTTGATTGGGAAAGGACCTTTAGATAAATGTGTATATCTTCAGTATCGGTTCATTTATTATGAAAAGGTAATGTTTTCTTGGGAAGGTAATTGAATTCCCTTATCATTCATAACTGGTGCTTGACTTCGGCGTCATAAAGTCTTTTATTGGCAACTTTTGCATTAAATTTATAATTTATTTTTTTTTAACTGGATTTTAAATGCGATTTTCACCACGAAAAAAATTTTGTAAAATTTATTTTATTGCTGGTCACTAAAGATTCATCTATTAAAAATACAACGCCACATAATTCATTAAAATCCGTTCAGGAATATAAAAATATTTGGCATTTAAGTAAAAAATGGAAGGTTACAAGCTCAAGCAAATTGTGTTGATTAAAATGTTTTACTGTTTGTCCTAGGAGGCTAATAGCCTGTTTGTTGTTTCTAAAAATGAAGCCGTTTCCATTGACATTCACAACGATACGTGGTCAAAAACAGCTGAAAAGTTTGATTTTAATAGCAGGCTCCACTTTCAAACTCACGTGGACTTATTGGAATATTTATTAAAAAATAGTGACAAACCCGTCATGACAGCAATATCGCGCAGAAAGCTAAATACACAACTTTTTTTGACTAATTTATATTACATATTTTGCCCACTTTTTAAATTTAAATTAACCAATTATATGGTGATGACACTTTCTGTTTTCAGAAAGTAGCGAGTAATACACTGCTGCCCAAAATTATACGACACCCCGAAAATTTTAGTTTCGACCCTCGTAGGAGAATGGGAAAGCATAATACAATGAAATCAAGTATGCAGAATGAAAGCTTATTGAATTCTGCTTAAAATTTGATATTCTTATTTCTGATTGCATCTCGCGTTTTCAAGTAGCGGTTAAAAAAGCAAATAAGTTAGTTTTTGTCATGTGCTGGAGATAGGCCTTAAGGTTGAAAAATGAGTGAGTGAAAATTATCCAAATAAATTGGCCTACGCTTGTCGGCATTACATATTTTCGTCTCCGCTAACAATATCAACGACAATTATATAAATTATACGAGCTTCACCATCGGCCGAAGATAACTTTCTCCTCTGTTTTTTTGACAATGTCCTCCTTTTTAATAAATTAATTTATTTCAACACTCTTAGCATTAAGATAATCCGGGATAAAGTTAAAGTGAACCGAAATTAATTTTGATGTCCTTCACAGCCGTTTTAAAAAGTTTCGTCTTAAAAAAATATTTAAAAGAGAATGAACTGCAATTTTAACCATTTTCATGTAGCTGTTATTTTAATAAACAGTCGCTATTAGTATCAAAAAACTCTTAGAATTTTGGAATAGCCCATGGATATTATGGCAATAGCAGACATCTCCATATTATGTGTAGTACTTTTTAAATAGCTGGTATTGATCTCTGAACATCATATGTCAACATTTTTCTTTCGCGCACACGCGATGTCAATATTTTAGACTTTTCCTTGGATAGATCAATATTAAATAAAACTTAAACTTAGAATTTAATTTTGATGTGTAAAAATATTAATTTGAAACATATACAATTTTTTAAGTTTAAAAATTCTAAGAATGTGTGTATTGCACAAGAAAGCATGCCGAATGTGCCAGCTGGCCTTACTTGACGTGTCACATTTAGTGTTTTAATTTATGTGCAAACAATTCAATATTAAGTTAAAAGTAAAAGCTAAGGAGGACCCTTTCCAATACGACGTGATGAAGATACATAAATGGATCAAAAAAAAAAAGTAAATTTAAAAAAAAATTTAAAAATTTAAAATTATTGTTTTTGCAGACATATGTAGACAATTTAAACAAATGTAACTATTCAAAAATCACAATGCGAGAGGTATCAAATGAAGACAGCTGCAGAAGATGCATGTTTTGTACTCAAGGGCTCAGAAGGCGTAACGCGCTTCATGTATAAGTTCGAGCAAAAGGCACACCAATACAGAACTTCTGATTATACAACATTCGCGTGGACACCGTGTCCGTGCAGTGACAGACCAAGGTTTCCCCATAGTGAGGTGTATACACTTGTCAAATTCAATTTATTAGTGCAAATAAAATAAATTTTTGAAAGAGATTGACATAAAAAATATGTGAAATTGTTATGTATTAATACTGGGCAACACTAAAAAGTTGATGCGGTCGAGACCAAAAAATTCTGAAAGGGTATGAAGGTTGTACAAAAACCTTCGATGATCGGGTTAGATGCCGATTTCTTTCTAGCGCACTTTGAAGTTTTAAGCATATGATTGGGACTTGTAACTCCACATCTCGTAAACTATTTGGAATTTCGCTTTGACGTCTTTTATAAAGTTGTTGCTGTTGACTTGGTTTACAAAACATTTCTAAGTAACAAGTCAAAATAGTCACATCTTTAAACTCAATTGCAAAAATGCCGTATAATCATCCGCAAACAATTTCCACTACAGTGCATAAAGCTAATCTCATATATTTTGGATATTCCCTAAAAATGTTTATAAGTTTTGATTGTGTAAAATTTACATTTTTATATTTGGTTTCATAGTAAGTTTAGTAAGTCCGTGGTAGTTTTCAAAATGTTATATTCCCAAGTGTTTTCGTTCACAAAAACAGTTCCACATACATATTCGTATGCCCAATAAATATTTTACACCCAAAATGAAGTTGCCAACAAAATGACACAATTTAGAAATCAATTTGAAACTATTGAGTATTGAATTCTCTTTAATGCTCAAAGTCTAAAATTGAAATCTTCGAAAGTATTAAAATGATATTTCGAGGATTTCCAATTGATACTAACGAGCTGACACTTTTTTGTGTTAATTTTGTATTATCCATTTGACAATAGGTCTTCTTAATTTGATATTGCAAATATCATTTAAAACTAGCTTGTATCAACATAATATTATTTCGCTTTAAGTTTGCAATATAAATTCAATTCTATACACACTGCGGTCGAGACCAAAAAATTCTGAAAGGGTGTGATGGTAATATAAAAACCCTGCTTGGGTTTGGTCTGATTAGCTGCCGTTTTCTTTTTATTGAATTTTGAACTTTCCAGCTTAAGAGTAGGATTAACGATACCATATCTCGGAAACTATTTTGAATTTTGTTTTTATGTCCTTAGCAAAGTTGTTGCTCTTGACTTGGCCCACAAAACATTTCTTTGTAGCAAATCAAAAAAATTACATCTTCGTACTGAAAATTACAAAAGATGTCAAAGAAACCAAGTTTTCACAACTTTTTTCCAGTTTTTAAATTTTTCCTAAAGCCCGTACAAATTTGGACAAGTAATACAGTACAAAGTTGTTGCTTAGACCAAAATAAACAAACCTTAAGTACGAACAAACTTCATTTAAGTACTCTTTCATATTATTAAAAGCCCAAAATCATGAAAAACTGTCATAAAAATTCGAAAAAAACGAATATTGTCGTAAAAAGTAAATAAAATGACTTTTAGATCTAATGTTAAAATGTGTGAGAATACAGACTTTAAAGTTGTAGAGGATTTTTGTTTACCTCGGAACGACGATAACCAGCGACAACAACATACTGGAAATCCCGACGAAGGATCACCTCTTGCAAACCGATGCTTCTACCGGCTAAGTAGGGAGCTCAAGAGCAGAGACCTCAAGCGAAGAACAAAATCGCCCTATACAAGTCGCTTATCATCCCAGTCCTGCAATAGGCGGAGCAGAAGGGACAACAACGCAGAAGGATGAAGCGGCGATTGGCGTGTTTGAACGAAAGATTCTTCGGAGGATTTAGGATTTAAAAGTTGGCGATGTTTTCCGCATTCGGAAATAATGAGACTGTATGAGTCAGGGAACACCCGTTGGTCAAGCGCATAAAGCAACAGGGCAAGAACATGTCACCAGATGGACGAAGAAGCTCAGTAGGAAAAGCTTATTATTCCAAGGCGGGCTGATTACGGAGGAAGAGGGCAGGCGGGGAGACCCCGACTAAGATGGGATGACCAGGTGTCGGGCAGACCCCGCTGGGCCTTGGTTTGACCAATTGGTCCCAGCTCGCACGGAGCAGAAGCGACTGGCGGACAGCAAGAAGAAGAGAGAAGTTACATTTTTATACACTTGAAAAGTGTATTATAATTTTGCCCAGAAGTGTGCAACGCATAGAAGGAATCATCTCCGACCACATAAAGTATATATATTCTTGATCAGCATGACGAGCTGAGTCGATTAAGCTTTGTCCGTCCGTCTGTCCGTCTGTCTGTTTCTACGCGAACTAGTCCTCAGTTTGGGAGCTATCGAGCTGAAAACTTTGCACAGAGTCTTCTTTTTTACTGCACGCAGCTAATATGTCGGATCATATGTGACCGGATCGGATGACTACTTCTTGTAGCTGCCATACAAATGTTCGTTCGGAAAATGGGTTTTTGTAAGAAAAACTGGTTTGTTCTCAATATTACTGCTCTTAAACACGGTCATGGGCAATATGTAATGTTTTTTAAGCTGATTTGCGAAGTTTGGTCAAGGTCGCTAACCGTTGAGACAAATCAACAAAACAAAAAAAAAATACCTTGCCCGCGTTTAGAGTTATAATTTTTCACAATTTTATTGATTTAATGCAAAACAATCAACATTTTTGATTGGCCTTATTCACCAGCAAACAACCATCAAACATCATCCTTTAAAAAAAAAAACGAGAAGGCTTCGTCTTTGCCGAAGTTTTTATACTTCTGCAAATGTTTTAATACATAGAGTTTAAGAGCGCCAGCATTAAAACAAACAATTTTTCTAAATAAAACCCACTTTTTCGACCGCTAGTTCAACATAAAACTATCCAAATCTTTGTAAAAGCGATAATATAATTAATCGCTGAAGTGAGACACGTTAACAATAAAAACAAAATGTGAGACCACTTTTCGACCGATAGTTCTTAGACAGCTATAAGATATAGTCATCCGATTTTAACCAAAATCTTCCAAATGTGAAAGCGTATAGTATTAAGAATTGCTGAAGTGGGAGCGGTAACTTCAAAAACAAAAAGTTTTTTCTCACAAAGACCCACTTTTCAAACGATAGTTCCTATGGCAGCTAAAGATATAGTCACCGATCTAATAGAAGGGTTAAAAAGAAGAATCTGTGCAAAATTTCAGCCCGATAGCTTTTGACTAGTTCGAAACAGAAAGATGGACCAGCTAGGTCGTCCTGATCAAGAATATATAGGGTCGGAAAATGAATATTTTTATGCGTTGCAAACTTGGGAAAATACACCCCCAAGCATATAAAAAAAAAAAAAACGAGAAAGGCAAAGCTAACTTCATCTGCATCGAAGTTTTGCTACACCTGAAATATCTTATCACAACGGTAAGCGACTTCGACCAAACCTCGCAAATCAGCTTCAAAACATGACATAAATATTACCCATGACCGTGTTTGAGAGCGATAATATTGAGAATAAAACAGATATTCTTACTGAACCCATTTTCCGACACGAACACTTGGTCGGCAGCTACAAGAAGTAGTCATCTGATCCGGTCGGTTCGGACATATGAGGTGCGATGCAGCAAAAAGAAGACTCTGTGCAAAGTTTCAGCTCGATAGCCCCAAACTGAGGGACTAGTTCGCGTAGAAACAGACAGACAGACGATCGACGGACGACGTACAGACGGACAGACGGACGGACAAAGCTTAATCGTCTCAGCTGGTCATGCTGATCAAGAATATATATACTTTATGGGGTCGGAGTATTCCTTCTGCGCTGCAAACTTGGGTAAATTATCAAAACACTTTCATGTATGTATAATAAAAACTGAACGGTTTGATAAAATTTTTAAGTAATGGGCATGCCTGAAGCTTGCACACATTCGATCACTCAACAATTGAACTAGATCCATCGATTTTTCGTCATCGATTTGTGCTGGTGAACACGGGCAATGTGTCAGCAAAAATTAAAAAAAAATTGTGATTCGAGATTTAAAATTATACATGCTTAAGGGCCATAACTATAGAAGGACCAATCGAATGAAGTTGGTATGTTCCAACTTTTTAGTTTTCATGATAAAGTTGAAAAACAGTACAAAATGAGGGGAAAACATGATGATTATATGACATTTTTGCAATTGAGTTTAAAGATGTGACTATTTTGACTTGTCGAAAATATGTAATGCCTTGCAATATTCATTTATTTGGATAATTTTTGCATTGAAATTGAATACGTCAAATTTCATACATTTTTCAACTTTAAACAATCACAAAAAACTGAACCCAGTACAAAATCAATTTTGGAGGTTAAAGTATCCCTTAAAGACGAAAAAGAAACAGACAAACTAAGTCAATTTGCAAGAGCTTAAAACCTTTTTTTATATTTATAATAAATTATAAATAAAAAATAAAACAAAATTTTTCGATGTGAAAATCACTTTTAAAATCTAACTTTGTTTTTGAAATAATAATTTTAATGCAAAGTTAATGATAAATGACTATATAACGCCAAAGTCAAAAACCAGAATAAGAATTGGTGTATTAATTCAAAATAGAGCGTTCAATTACCTTCCAAGAAAACATTACCTTTTCATAATAAATGAACCGATACTGAAGATATACACATATTTCCAAAGGTACTTTTTTCCCAATCAAAAAAATAGCTTTTGGCGATTTCTCGAAAACGGACCCACTAAAAATATTTGGACTGTATTTTTGGACTGAGCAAAAGGTTTTTTACATAAAATGACAGAAAAATGGTCTGGATCGGAAATTCTGTAATTTAATTTTATTAGTGACAAAAAATTTGGTGGAAATAGGCTATTATGCAATATATTTCCAAACAGTTGAAGTTACCAGAAATATTTTAGAGACCAAAAAATTAATGCAGTTTAAAGGCATTTTTATAACAAGAAAACGTATCCAAATGATACGTATATAAATTTCGCATTTGCATTCCAAAATTTTGAAATGGATTAAAAATAAATTTAAGATTGGCTTAAATTAGTTCATTTTGATTGTTTCACCATGAAAATATGATAAAAAATAGTATTTTTAAAAACTTTTCATTTTTTTTGTTGAAAAGCACAAGTCCATCATAATTAAATGAATTTATAATTAAGTTTGTTATGTTTTCAAATATTTTGTGAAATTTGATCTGTGTATAAAGTGGTTAAAAATACGAAACTTGACGATGAGACTTAAAAATTTTTGTGGCCAAAAATATCGTTTTGCTGTTTCGGAAATAATCCATTTCTTTTATCAAATCAAGTTGAGTTAAGTTTATAGGCTGATTATTGTTGCGCTTCTGCAATTTGATAGCGAAGTAAGAAAAACATTGTCTTGCTAAATTTGCTGTTCGGCACACACGATAAATTCGCGCAAAGATATATCTACAATCTGATATATCTTAGTATTCTCACTTATTTTCGAAAATAATTTTATTGTTTTTATTTTAATTCTCAACAATAAAAATAAATAAGAAACAAATAAAATTAAAATTTTTGGGAATAGTTTTGTAAGTTTGAAAGTTTTGTAGGCACTTTTTGTCCTACATTAAGGCCGATTTCCAGAACGCACGAAAGTCAATTTTTATGTCAAAGTTTACATGAATAGAAATACTTTTTAACTGGTTTAAAATCTGAATGCAATAGCAATGCAGTTTATTTGTACCGAAATAAATTTTTATGTTATCTGGAATCAGGCCT
>JAEIFU010004103.1:0-19620 GCA_018904235.1 Lordiphosa stackelbergi | reverse complement strand
TAGGAGGCATAGTTAACATTCAAACTATTCTATTTAAGTGCTCCTATGACCTGCCAAATTTATTTTGTACCTGGTTAAGTTTTTAGTGATTGACTTGGGTTGAACAATGAGTGCAAGAGTCAAAAATAAATCAAATTGAATGCAAAAATAATCCTAATAAATTGTGCTGTGCTTGAGGGCATTAAATATTTTCGACTCCGCTAACACTTTCAACGACAATGCATATAGCTAATCGCTTATATTTTGGATATTTCCCAAAAAATGTATAAAAATTTTGTGCAAAGCCGGAAATTAGGCTTGGGTGGGAGTGTCAAGATCTAATTTCTATTCCTGTACCCATAGAAAATGGGTAGAAGGGGATAATTAAGTTGTGCAAATGTATGTAACGAGGGGAAGGAGACATTTCTGACCCTATAAAGAATATATTTTCTTGATCAGCTTCAACAGCCGAGTCGATTAAGCCATGGCAGTCTGTCCTTCTGTCTGTATGAACGAGTCGATCTTAGAGACTATAAGAGAAAGAGACACAAATTTTTGACTGTACATAGTAGAGTACGAAATAATTTGGAATGTGATATTTCTCCCATCACCACAGGGTGTATAAATGCCCGGAAAATTCAGCAAGCGAATAACTATTTCTCATTCGATTGACTTTAAACTCGGCTTGTACACAGAATAAAATAAAGATCCCCCGTACAAAGGATATTCGAAATATCCATTTGAAGATCCATTTTTTAAATATCCTTTTCCTGTTTTTTAGTTCCTTTGGATGAAGAATAAAGATCAATGAACTATCCTTTTTTGTGATATATTCTTTTTAAGCGAATATAAGTCCAATGGATCCCAAAATAGGGATAGTTAACTATCCAGTCCAAATGGATACCGAAAATCATCCTGAGGTTCATCAAAAATATCCTTTTTTTCTAAGTGTAGTGATATAACTCGAACTTATTTATGATTTTATTTTCTGATGTTGGAAAGCCGCCCCAGGGTGTTAAAACGCCTAAAACTCAGTTTGTAAGGATAGTTTGCGAAAAAGTTTTATGTGATTTCATTTGAAATTCGGTTTGTAAGCTCTATGAGCCAAATATATGGCGAAAAATTCTTTCGCTTTGGAAACTCGCCCCAAGCACAGTGGGCGAAACGGCCATTCTAGCGCGTCGAAATTAATATCTTCCAAAGTAAATGAGATAATCGCAATCTGTTTTATCTCTTAAAATAAAAGAATTTAAAAAAAATGAAAAAAAGTTTTAAATAATTTTTTTTTTTTTTTAAAATTTATAAAACAAAAATATTTTTTTTAATTCAAAAAGATTCCACAACTTTTTTAAGGTTGGAATAAAAGAAATAAAAAAACATAAAAAATTTTTAACATTTTTTTTTTTTTTAAAATTAAAAAAAAATTTTTTACAAAACTTCAAAAATATTGCCTAAGTTTTATATAAGCTTTCATATAACAGAAACTATTCGTAATCCGAACTGTCAGAATTCTCCAAATCGTTGTTGCACAAATCAGTTTCCAGACGTTTGTTGACAAGTAAGCTTACAACATCCAGATCAAGCCAAATATTTTTTGCAGAGGACATTGAAGTACTCTGGGAAAGTGATGTTATAAAAGGATCGGAAGAAACTAGAAGTGCGTTAAAAACATCTTCCATTGTATTTTGTCTAGTGGACTTTCTTGTGTGGTGCTCGCGGATATTTCGATAGTCCTTGTTTCTGGCTTCAAGTGCTTCCTCCGACGTCATTCCAATTGGAAGAAAAAAATGGGTAATGATATCTGCACCATGAATCAAAATTTATTTCAAGCCTATTAGTAAAACTTTGCAATTTTTTGCCAATTTCGATACGTTCTTCCTCACTACAGGTTTCTTTCTCTAATACTGTATCGAAAACATAGTTCTCCAAAGCCAAAAACTTCTTTGTGGGGATGTCCTCGTTGTGCCATACTGAAAACAGCTTCCGTTTTGATATAGACATTGCTTCTAAAAAGGCCAACAAATGCAAGGGTAGCACATATTAGCAGGTGATCTTTGAAAATTTTGAAACAACAAGTACTCACACTGACAAAAAATGTAACCGGCGACTTGAACATTTGTGAACATTTTTAGTTTTGCTCCACGAAAGACAGGTGTTGGCTACTAAGGGCAGGTTGTTAATACAAGTTACTTTCACTACGTCTTTCAAGTAATACATATATGGACGGGTCACCCGCATTGATTTTTTGCTTAATACATACCTTTATATGAATATATAACCAAGCTTTTATGTAAAACAACGAGAACTTTATATTTCACAGCTAAATTTTTTATACCCTTGCAAATGTTTTAATAAATCAGAGTTTAAGAACGCCAGCGTTAAAACAAACAATTTTTCTAAATAAAACCCAGTTTTCGACAGATAGTTCTTATGGCAGCTATAAGATATAGTCATCCGATTTTGACCAAAACTTCAAATCTGTATAAAGGTATAATAATAATTATCGGAAGTGAGACACGTTAACATTAAAAAAAAAAGTTTTCAACCATTTTCGACCGATAGTTCCGGGACAGTATAGTAGTACCGACGGTCGGTGCCGAGTAAAAAGAAGACTCTGTGCAAAATTTCAGCTCGATAGCTTTAAAACTGAGAGACTAGTTTGCGTAGAAACAGACAGACAGACAGACGGACGGACAAAGCTCAATCGACTCAGCTCGTCACCCTGATCAAGAATTTATATAGTTTATAGGGTCGGAAATGAATATTTCTATGCGTTGCAAACTTCTGGGCAAAATTATAATACCCTTTGCAAGGGTATAAAAATTACCCATTGGCAAGAGTTGTGATTTCTAGGAAACGATTAAAGAATTCGTCAGAAACGATTTGCCAAGAAGAGTCGAAAGGGTCGAAATTATTATAAACGAGATCTGACTGATTCGCTGACTGATTGGCCGGAAAATTCTGCATGCAAGAAGATGTAGAGTACGAAATAATTTGGAATGTGATATTCCACCCATCACCCCAGGGTGTATAAATGCTCGGAAAAATCAGCAAGCACATAACTATTTCTCATCCGATTGACTTCAAACTCGACTTGTACACAGGAAAGAATAAAGATCCCCGTAGAAAGGATATTCGAAATATCCATTTGAAGATCCATTTATTAAAATATCCTTTTCACGTTTTTCAGCTCCATTGGATGAAAAATAAAGATCAATGAACTATCGTTTTTTGTGATATATCCTTTTTAAGCGAATATAAATCCAATGGATCCCAAAAAAGGATAGTTAACTATCCAGTCCAAATGGATACCGAAAATCATCCTGAGGATTATCAAAAATATACTTTTTTCTCAGTGTAATGATATAACTCGAACTCATTTGTGATTTTATTTTCCGTCACCGGGGAGTGTAAGTCCCCGGAAAGTTCTGCATACAAAAAAATATTTTTTATTCGATTGACTTGAAACTCGGTTTGTTAGGACATAATACGCAATAATTTGAAATGTGATTTCCCGATGTTCGATAATCCGCCTCTGCATGCGAAATACAATTTTACATCCGATTGACTTGAAACTCGGCTTGTAATAAGACTAATAAAACTCGAATTCATATGTGATTTCATTTTCTGATGTTGAAAAATCCGCCCCAGGGTGTAAAAACGCCCGGAAAATTTTGCATGCAAAAAAACATTTTTCATCCGAATGAGTTGAAACTGAGTTTGTAAGGATAGTTTCCCGGTATCGGAAAACTCTCGCCGAACAGAGGGAACGATATTTTGAATCCTTTTCATTTGAAATTCGGTTTGTAAGCTCTATGAGCCAAATATATGGTGAAAAATTCTTTCGCCTTGGAAACTCGCCCCAAGGTGGCAAAATAGGGTGCGGGAGAGGTTTAAAGACCAGTTGTTATTTTCCAGCCAATTCCGTCGGTAATTCTATTTGTCCATAAAGCCCACTAGCAAAGTCGCATAATGTAAGGCGGAGGTGTGAACGTTGCTTTTTGACCGATCTGTATAAAATTCCGTTTGCAATCTGTTTAGGGCAAATAAATAGAAAAACTATGCTTTAATTTTCGAAAACCCTCCAGCAGAGTCGCATAATAGAGCCGCCCTCTGCCCCCGCTGGGTGTGTCCAAGGCCAATCGTTGCTTGTAGACGATCTGAACAATATTCCGTTTGTAATCTCTTTAAGGCAATTAAGTGGAAAAACTTCCAAAATTGAAGGGAATAACCCAGCAGCAAAGCCGTAAAACGTTGATATCTCTACGGGCTACGTGCGGACTCTACGGGTCACACAAATTTTAAAATTCGGTTAGTCCCCCGGACGGAAAAATCAAATTATTTTTTGGCTCTCTCGATTGACTCCAAACTGATTTAAGTATTGGTTCTATACTGATGGCGGTGCAGCGAAGTGCTATCACTTTGTTTCGCCATGGACTTTTGCTCATGATTACTTCTTTTGGATCGTACCAATCGACCTTTGACGCCGCATTTTTTTGTTCCCCTTTGTTGAAAAATGAAAATCCATTTGGTTTTTAAGTTTTTATTATTTCTGTTTGTTTTATTTTTTCTTTCAAAATATAGCCTATTTGCCTATTTTTTGATGGGTTTTCCTTTTGTTTTTTTTGCATATAAAACTAAACCACAGTTTGTTTTTGTTTGTTTTGTTTGTGTGTGTGTTTCATCTTTTGGACTTAAGCTAGAAAAAAAAACTAACTAACTCAATAATAAAACAAAAAACAATTAAGACTATAAAAATTACGCGTATTTGTAGGTTTTTTGCATAGCTGAGGGGGATGATATTTAACTTAGGTGGTAATTGAACACAGCTTCTTGGGGTTGAAAGAATAGAATTTGTTGCAAGAGGCGAATCCGAGAATGGTTCGGCAGTTAACCTAATAAAAGATTTGCACTAAACTAAACGAACTTGGAAACAATATTTCTATATTTCTAAATATATTTTTGATTAGGAACAAAACCGTGCTCTGGCACTCCGGCGAGGGTTGCACTAGTTGGAGCCCACATTTCGCACATGATGCGGTTCACTGGCGGTGGGAGCCAAGGGCCGACGCTTCAGGCACACCTTGAACGATTCCGGCGTAATGGTCGCGCCCACATTGCCCTTGAGGCTGGGCAGCGGCTGACCCTCGGGTAGGGCAATGTCAAAGCAGTGCATGAACGAGGCAAAGAAAAGGAAGAGCTCCATGCGGGCCAGCACGTCGCCCAGGCACATGCGTCGCCCCACACCGAAGGGAATGAAATATTCGGGCTTGCGCACCTTTCCCTCGGCATCAATGAAGCGTGCGGGGCGGAACTCCTCGGGCTTCTCCCAGAGATTGGGATCCATGTGGACGCTATTGATGAGGGGAATGACATGCGAGCCGGCCGGTATGGTGTAGCCGTTGAGTTCCACATCTCTGTTTGAAAAATGGGAGAGAGAGAGAGGGTGGAACGGGGTGTTATTATCAGTTGGCCAGGCGGCAGGGGGAGGGAGGCTGGGGCTGGGTAATCTAACTGGGCCAAGCTGGAAGTGAATGACGACGACTCAGTGTGAATGAACCAACCTCGCGTCCAGCATCTGCGTAATTCTAAAATCTCTCGTAGTGCGTAAGCACTCCGAGGGGGGCGGGACCCGGTTGCACTGATAACCAACCAGCTGGGCAATGCTGCGTGCTTACCTTGTGGGTGAATGTGTGGTGGCCAATGGCACAATGCTCGAACGACGCATTGACTCCAAAATAGTGGACTCGGTTATCGGCAAGTACTGCAGGTCCTCAATGGTTGGCAGGCGATGACGTCCCACCACCTGATCCAGCTCATCTTGCACGCGGCGCATCTCCTTGGGATTGCGCAGCATGAAGACATTTATCCACAACAAGGTGGTCTTGATGGTCTCCATGCCGGCCGAGAACAGATCAATGATCACCTGCACCAGTTGCTCTTCTAAAGGAGAAACGCAAGTGTCAGTAGCCTGGATGGGCAGTGGCTCAGTTCGTGGAACTCACCATGATTCTTGCCATCGAACAGCTCCGCCTGGGTGCCCTCCGCCTTGGCCTTCTCGATTTCACACAGGTAATAGTCGACCAGATCGCGCACATTGTGCGGATCAAAGCTGCGCTTGTGGTCATCGATGACGTCCTGGTAGAAACGTTGCATTTCGGCGCGATTCTGGGCAATCTTATTCTTGGCCGTGGAAATACTGGGGAAGCACTGCATGGTGGGTATATAGTCCACCGTGTGGATCTCTCCGAAGAGACGCATACCCTCCTCGATCAGGAAGTTGAAGCGACGGAACTTTGGGTCATCGATGCTGAATCGAGTGGACATCATCAGGCTGCATATGACATTGCTGACTGCCACCGAAATGACAGGCGACAGGTCTATGGGCTGGCCGTCGCTGGCATGCAAATGCCCTATGAACTCATGCACCTCTGTCTGCGGGGAGAGAAACGCGGTTAGTTCCCGCTGCACAGGTATGGGGGACGGGCAGCTCCCCCAACTCACCATTATGCGCTTCTGCATTTGCTGCTTGCCATTGCCCATGTAGGTCATCCCAAATTGCCGTAGTTTGTCGTGCAAAAAACGACGCTGATCCTTCCACAGTTTGCCGGTGCTGTTGATGATGCCTGGAACACAAAGCAAAGCCCCAACCTGATGAACATTTTTATGTCTTACATTTTTATTTAATTGAGGTAGGCTTCTGAGTGGCCTACTTTTGGCAATCCCAAAAAGAAATCCTCCTCGCGAGCTGTGCCTTATCATTGGAATGAAACGAACAGCCGCTTGAGGCCAAACAGAAAGAATGCCCCGCAAAACAAAACAAAAAGCCAACAGGCAACAAAAAGTCTCTTCACTTAATCGAGTTTGCGTATTAAACATTTTGTTGATTGTTGTTTTCTTTTTGTGCACATTTAATTGCAATTGCATATTTGGCAGTAACAGAAAATCTGATAATGAGCAGAAATACCTCAGGTATGCCATACATATACGTTTATATGTACATAAACTTATATATAGAAATTTATAGTTGTGCACTTGGCTCGACAGCAGATGCTCTGATAAGTGATTTTGCAGTGCGCAGCGAAAAATACATTTTAATGCATCGCGACAGTGTTGTGCAACAGACTTAAAAAAGTAAAAACAGATTTGTACAACATTCCGAAATGCGAACTTTTAGAGCAGTGATGAACATTTTCTCTCGGTCGCATTGTGGCTGCACTTGATCTCACTTTGCCAGCGATTGTCATTGATTGTGTGCATTTTCGAAGCAAAACAAAATAAAAAGTTGGGAAAGCCTGAATTATCCCAAATATTAAATAAAAGAAAAGTGTGAAAAAACACACAGAAATACTATTAGCTCATAACTGCAGTCAACACTCAAATTTTGTAAAATAAATGAACCAATAAAATAACCAAATAGAAGAAAATACCACATATTAGAGACCTCTCACTTTTTTTTTGAGAATAATATTAAAGCGATAAATATGCAGATAATGGGAGTAATTAACGAAAAAGGCGTAAAAAGTATAAAGTGAACAAAAAAAAAATAAAACTTGAAATTTTCAATCAAGACACAATTTAATGCCATTTAAAGAGAGAAAGAATGTTGACTTCAGTTCATGAAGCAGCTTTCTTATTTTACCAAATTTGGCTCTACCCTTGTTCCCCATTTGCTTTCAAGAAACCCATTGCAGTGCGTGAAGTAATATTTTAAATCTGATTTCAAAATGATAAATTATTGATTTTCCACAAATAAAATTGAAAGCCAAGAGTCGTCGTTTCCTTGCTCTAAACTGATAGCTTTCCCCAGTTGTGACCCGATTTAAAAATAAAATTGAAGTCAAGTTTTGATTTCAATTTTCCTGATATTTAAGGAAACTAGAGAGGTCAGCGAATTCACTGGAAATAATTCATAATTTAAATTGAACAGGAAAAGAAACTCCATAGTTTTATTTCAAGTTTAACAATTACTAGATTAAGTCTGAGTAAAATGATTTTATGCAAAAAATGTAATTTAGTTTAAAGCAGAAGGCGGCCAAAAGAATTTAACACAATTTGATTGATTGATGATTTGCTCCAAAATATTTTCGGGATTTCTCACTTCTTATCTGTAATTTTTTTGTACTCACCATATCCGTTCAGCGTCTGCATAAACGGCGTATCCGGGCGTCCTGTGAACTCTTCGCGACGAAAACACTCGCGTATCATTTTGTAATCACTCATCACCACCGTCAGTTGGCTGCCCAGGCGTGTGGAGAACAGCGAGCCATATTGCTTGGCCAGCTCCATGAAGCGTGTGTGCTTCTCGTTGCCCATGAACAGCAGATAGCCGATGACGGGCAGGCCCCAGGGGCCGGGTGGCAATTTGCGAAGTTCACGATAATGACGGAGCAGCCACTGCAGCACGGTGATCAGCAGCAGGAAGCTGAGGAAGACCATCAGCAGGTGCTGGGCGTCGGCATCCTGTTGCTGGATTTGGAATTGTCGCAGGACGAATTTGATCAGATACGAGTCCGTCAGCATGGTGGAAGATGGCCTGGTTTGGCGTGTGGCTAGTGGGTTGAATTTTTTGGGGGGAAATTTCAAAACCAAATAAATTGTCTCTGGACTCGGTCTGCGTGTGTGTGTGTGTGAGAGTGGCTTTATTTATCGCACCGCACGGCCATTGGTCACTTTTGGCTTTCTCATAAAACAGCAAAAAAAAAAATAATTTTTGGATTGGGGAGTTTTTCTGATTTCGTTGAGAAAACGTTTTCTGTTGGTAGGTTTTGTAAATTTTATTTGGCTCTTGGGAATCACGTAAAAAAAATAGTTGCGGTGGCTCGAGGCGCCGGAGACGATTTCGCGTCGAGCGTTTATAGTTTTCGACTAATGGCCTACCGTATGTCCTTGCCACTTTTATAACAACTCGGCGAGCGGCGCGCGCGAGCGAGCGAGCAGAGCGCGAGCGCCGAACGAGTGATCGACGGTGCGCACTGATCTCGGCTTCAACACACCGACCAACGTTCAACGACGACGACCGACAGCGGCGGCGGCAGCGACGTCGACAGCGCCAACTCTACGCGGCCGCCTCGGCCCATCTTCGATGCCCATCTTCGAGCGCGCGCGTGTGTGTGTGTGCCCATCTCCGCCACCCCTTGACCCGCCCCCTCCCACCGGCAACCCGCGGTAGAGTCAATCGGCCGCCCGCCGTCCCCCCGCCGACACCCACCCTCTGGCTGACCACTCTTTTGCTCAAACCTCGATTCAACAAGTTGTTTCCCATTCCACTCAAACACGTTGCCGTTGCCCTCGAGCCACAACCGCGTTCGAGCTCAATCCAGCTCTCTGTTTATGTTTTCTCGTCGCTGGGGCCGCTCAAGAGAACTCACTTCTCTTAGCCGTTCCGTTTGCTTGCGCTGTTTTCTTTCGGGGTTATTACAGGCGACAATATTTTGCCGGGATCGGGCAAACGTGAATCGCGATTCCACGGGATCCATACCACAAGAGTGCATCCTGTATGTGCATCCTGCTTGCCTGCTTGGCCATAATGGCAATCAATGGATTATCAATATTATTGAAGGCGGCTGACAGATGTGACGTCACCACGCCAGTTCGGCCAAATCAAAAGTATGAATAACAAATAAAAACCATCGAATTTCAAATGCATATGCATTAATTCTGCAGAAGTTTCTCGGTTGCTTTCGGTTTCTTTGCATATGAATCTGTTTTGCTTCTTCTTTCGTTGTATCTGGTTAAGGACAAGGTACGACCCTCAAGCAGCAGCTTGAATACGGAAAAACCAAACCCAATATGCATATATATGGAGTTTGCTGTGTTTCTTGTTCGCTGGCATTGGCAACTGACGAAACAGACAACACAAAATAAACAAATAAACCATTGAGAATCGAAGGGCTTGGTGCAGGTAGGTTGGGCGGGAAAATGTAGCTGTACACTTGCTGATCACCAGAACCGAACCCTTTCTAGACCCTTTCTGTGCCCATTTGAAATGGCAAATGAATTTAACAGCCATAAGAAAGCACCCTATAAAGTATATATATATTCTTGATCACCATCAACAGTCTAGTCGATTTAGCCATGTCCGTCTGTTTGTCAGTTCGTCTGTATTAATTGATTGATATTATGTATTGAGATCAGTGCTCAAAGATGGTTAAATGGGACATATAAATACTTTTTATACTTGCAGGCAGATCAAGTTTACTTTCAATTTCTGCCTCTCCCCCTCCCGCACCCGCAATTTAAGAAAAACATCATATCTTCCACAGTTTTGAAGATAGATGGATCGTACCTAGAGACAGTTAGAATTTAACATTATTTATCCATTTGCCGCTGTTTTCAGCTGCTACTACAGGTACAGAGTATATTATAGTCGGGACTTTCTTGCCTGTTTCTTTTAGCAAAGATTCGGTTCACAAAAATTGTAAGCTCTTAATTTAGTTTAAAGGCCTATATCCAGCACTCCGGAAAATTTATTTCGTTACAGTATTTCAGTTAATATAGAAATACTTTCTAAAAGCACATGAACATCAAAGCAAAGCCAAAGTGTTTCTACTATACGGAATACTGTAACGAAATAAATTTTCCAGAGTGCTGGATATAGGTCTTAAAGGCTAGCTTCGTCTGTGCCGAAGTTTTTACTGATTTTATACCCTTGCAAAGGGTATTATAATTTTGCCCAGAAGTTTGCAACGCATAGAAATATTCATTTCCGACCCTATAAACTATATATATTCTTGATCAGGGCGACGAGCTGAGTCGATTGAGCTTTGTCCGTCCGTCTGTCTGTCCGTCTGTCTGTCCGTCTGTCTGTCTGTTTCTACGCGAACTAGTCTCTCAGTTTTAAAGCTATCGAGCTGAAATTTTGCACAGAGTCTTCTTTTTACTGCACACTGCTAATATGTCGGAACCGACCGGATCGGATGACTATATCTTATAGCTGCCATAGGAACTATCGGTTGAAAAGTGGGTCTTTGTGAGAAAAACTTTTTTGTTTTTAATGTTAACGGCTCCCACTTCAGCAATTATTAATACTATACTCTTTCACATAGATTAGGAAGTTTTTGTCAAAATCGGATGACTATATCTTATAGCTGCCATGGGAACTATCAGTCGAAAAATGGGTTTTAATGAGAAAAATTTTTTTGTTTTTAATGTTAACGTGTCTCACATCAGCGATTATTAATATTAAACGCTTTTATATAGATTTGGAAGTTTTGGTCAAAATCGGATGACTATATCTTATAGCTGTCATAGGAACTATCGGTCGAAAAGTGGGTTTTAATGAGAAAACCTTTTTTGTTTTTAATGTTAACGTGTCTCACATCAGCGATTATTAATATCAAACGCTTTTACAAAGATTTGGAAGTTTTGGTCAAAATCGGATGACTATATCTTATAGCTGTCATAGGAACTAGCGGTCGAAAAGTGGGTTTTATTTAGAAAAATTGTTTGTTTTAATGCTGGCGTTCTTAAACTCTGATGTATTAAAACTAAGGTATAAAAACTGCATAGGAACTATCGGTCGAAAAGTGGGTCTTTGTGAGGAAAAACTTTTTGTTTTTATGTTAACATCTCACTTCAGCGATTATTAATATTACGCTTTTACACAGATTTGAAGTTTTGTCAAAATCGGATGACTATATCTTATAGCTGTCATAGTGTACGAAATATTCATCTGATTTGATCAAACTCTTTAAAATGGTGTTAAGACAGATAACATTTATAACTGAAACGTATTTCTCACTAATACTATTTTCTCGACCGATCATTCCTATGGCAGCTGTATGCTTTAGTCATCCGATATTGATCAGTAACGAGTTTGGGAGCGATAGCATTGAAAACAAAAAAGTTTTTCATACTAAAACTTTTTTCAGATCTATCATAGTTGCCCGATTTGCATAAGACTTGCTGAAATTAGTGTGAAAGCATAAAAAACTTATAAGTACGAGGGTTGGGAGCGATAGCATGGAAAACAAAAAAATTTTTCTCACTAGAACTACTTTTTCAACCGATCGTTCCTATGGCAGCTATATGCTATAGTCATCCGATCAGGCCAGTTCCGACAAATGTGCAGCGTATTTGTACCAAAAGACTTCGTGCAAAGTTTGGTTACGATTGCTTTAAAACTGACGGAGGAGATAGCATAGAAACAGACGGACAGACGGACATGGCTATATCAACTCAGCTCGTCATGCTGATCAATAATATATATACTTTATGTGGTCGGAGATGCTTCCTTCTGTGCGTTACAAACATCCGGACAATTTTAATATACCCTCTCCAAGGGTATAAATATTGTTTATTTTAATGCTGGCGTTCTTAAACTCTGATGTATTAAAAGTTTTAATTTAAAACATTTGCAAGGGTATAAAAACTTCGGCAAAGACGAAGTTAAATATCAGACCGCCAACATTAAAGTCAACAATTTTTTAGACAATATAATACTAAAACCCATTTTCCGATCTATCGTCCTTTGATTTAAAAACAGTTAGTTTAGAACTTTGTTCGCACCGATCGGGCTTAAGACAGCCAGATGATATAGTCATCCGATAAGGGCGGTTTCGACAAGAAGACTCTTTGCAAAGTTTTACCTCAATAGCATTAAAACTGAGAGACTAGTTCCTCTAATACCCTTTGCAAGGGTATACCATTGCGACTCGTAGAATGTATAAAAAATATAAGGTTGATGATAAGGTGCATGATATGCGTACAACAATTTCATTTTCGTTTTCAGCGATATTAATCGAGAGACTTTCTAAAGTGGGCAATAGCTGGCGCCCTAACTTGACCATTTGGTCGTCTAGTTGTTTATATGGCAGGTACACTTGGCCCTCGCTTAACACGGACTCTTTTAGCACTTACTTGGTCTGACACGGATACAAATTTGCTCCCTTCCTCCTTTTAACACGCTGAAAACCTCGTTCTTATACGATTGTTAAAAAAGATATTTTTGGTTTTTAAAAAGTTAAATATATTAATTTCAGATTTTTCAATGGCAGAAAGAAAGAACAGAGCTCCTTTAAAACGAAAAGTCATTTCTATGGAAACAACGAGAGCGTAAGTTAAAGTCGGCTCTAACCGACTTCGATATACCCGTTACTCATGAAAAAAACATGTTTAACAGTGTTCCTGCGTTCCTTAGTGTGACCATCCAAAAAGTATGCAACATTTTTTTAGGCTGTGGTTCACTTTTCTGTTCATAACTTGAGAACCGTTCATCCGATCTTTAACATTCTTTCGGCAAATCGATTCATTTGCTAATTACTAACTATCTCTAGAAGGTGAATCCTCTATCTTTTTAACTGTAGGAGATATAACTTTTTCCAAATTGCGGGGCGGGGAGGGGCGTGGCCAAAATTTGAAAACAAACTTGATCTGCGTGCAGATAAAAGAAGCATTTGTCCCATACATGTCAAACCTCTATCTCTTACCATCTCTGAGATCTAGGTGTTCATACAGACAGACGGACAGACGGACGGGACGGACGGGACAGACGGACAAGGCAAATCGACTCGGCTGTTGATGCTGATCAAGAATATATATACTTTATATGGTCGGAAATGATTCCCTTCTGCCTGTTACATAAATAAACTTTTTACTACGAGTAACGGGTACTAAAAAATACAAATTCAAAACCGCTTAGACAATGGGCCAACTCCACCGAAAATTGCAAGAAGCCTTGACTTGAATAACACAACAGTTCGCACTATCAAAATGGAAGGATTGGGTCATCTATATCTAGGACATTTACAAGTAGAGCAAAGACGTGAAAATGGAAAGAGCACTTAGTATTTGGACTGACGATAGCAACGAAAAAAAAGATCCCTTTAAGCCAGGGGATCATTCAAGAAAAAGCACTTATGAACTTATGAACTGCTCAAGCAAAAATAAGGAGCTCTATTCCAGCATAGATTTCGTTGCTAGTAATAAATGGTTCGATAATTTTAATAAACGGTTCTCCATTCATAGAATAAAACCGACATTTGATGATGGAACTGCTACCATAACCAGAATAAATTAAGGGGTTCATTGAAGAGGAGTATTTCTTGCCTGATCAATTTTTTAATGCTTATGAAACTGGACTTTGCTGGAAAAATGCCAAATCGAACTTTTTTATCAAAAAATGAAAAAGTAGCTCCCGGTTTAAGGCACAAAAAGATCATTTTACACTTTTGCTGTGTTGTAATGCGTCTGATGACTTTTAAGTAAAGCCAATGCTTGTTTATAAGTCTTTGAATCCCCGTGCTTTTAAAGGGATAGACAAGAGCAAATTACCCGTTTACTGGAGAGAAAATTTCCAAGCTTGGGTAACTGCAGAATTGTTAGAAGACTGGTTCTGGAATTGGTTTGTACCTGAAGTTGAAAAATATTTAAAAAAGAAGAACTTACAGTTTAAAGCACTTTTGTTGTTGGACAATGCCCCACGTCATCCGAAAGATTTAAGCCATGCGAAGTTAAAATTAAATTTATTTCACCTAATACAACATCAGTACTGAAGTGTCAAGAGTTGTTTGAAGATGAAGGAATTAATGACGAATCATTGCTTGAGATTGTTGTAAATAAAGTAAACAATTTAAAAATCAGTTGACAGCAGCTCTAAAGAAACACACCCGATTAGTTTAACGATAGAAAATCTCCAAGAAAGATTCGCATATGCTAGCAGCTTGGAATCGAGCGACGACTTAAGTTTAAGAGAAAGTTGGAAGAAATACTTTTGCCTTATAAGGAGTGCTATAAAGAAGCTTTAAAAGCCATCAAACAATCGAAAATTACTGATTTTTTTATAAAAGGAGCCACCAAAAAAGAAAACATGTTGAATCAAAATGGCTTAAACTATAAAAGCCACCAAATGCATTTCAAATTTGATATAAATAAAAACATATGACCTTTTTACTTTTTAACATTTTTGAGTTTTTAAAAGTTTTATAAAAAATGGTATTTTAAAATATTTCACACTTAAACATCGTTTTTCGACCGATCGTTACTTTGTTATACATACGAAAATATCTGGTGGGTCAAATTAGCTAATCTGTCAGTAATTTTAAAATATTTTTTATGCATTTGATTTGTTGTTGCTTAGTTACTGTGCGAACAGAGTCAAGTGTAGCAAAACAGTTGTAAGTTTCAAGTACACTCAGAACACAAGTGAGAAAGTCGGTCAAGCCCGACTATTTTATACTCTGTACCCAGAGTAGGAGCTGTTCTGTAGAAAATATGCATTAGACTGTCGAAAATGTAAGGCACTACAATCGTTGATTTTCGTTAGAGAGATAGTAACCGCAAGCAAACAGACTGCGAACAATCTGCATTACAATTTTAACGAGAAGGCCAAGCTAACTTCGTCTCGCATCAGGAAGAACGCCAGCAAAAAAAAAAAACAAGACAGCTATAAGATATAGTCATCTGTTTTTGCCAAAACTTCCAAATCTGCAAATGTTTTAATACATCAGAGTTTAAGAACGCCAGCATAAAAACAAAAATTTTTCTAAATAAAGCCCACTCGACGTTTCCGACCCTAGTTCCTTAATGACAGCTATAAGATATAGTCATCCGATTTTGACCAAAACTTCCAAATCTTTTGTAAAAGCGTTTAATATTAATAATCGCTGATGTGAGACACGTTAACATTAAAAAACAAAAAAATTTTCTCATTAAAACCCATTTTTCGACTGATAGTTCCCATGGCAGCTATAAGATATAGTCATCCGATTTTGACAAAAACTTCCTTATCTATGTGAAAGAGTATAGTATTAATAATTGCTGAAGTGGGAGCCGTTAACATTAAAAACAAAAAAGTTTTTCTCACAAAGACCCACTTTTCAACCCATAGTTCCTATGGCAGCTATAAGTTATAGTCATAGTCACGGACAGACGGACAGACAGACGGACGGACAAAGCTCAATCGACTCAGCTCGTCACCCTGTGAAACAAGAATATATATGATAGGGTCGGAAATGAACAAGAGTTGCAAACTTCCTGGGCAAAATTATAATACCCTTTGCAGGAAACCACAAATTTAAAGTGTCAATTATAAAAAGAACCGTGAACGAACACCAAATAATATTTTCACATTAATTCTTTAGTTCGCGGTCTAAGGTGAAAAAATATTTTCTTATTTTCGACTTCCACAGTTTGGGAAAATTTAATCTTAGCACGACTATATGTTTCCAAAAAAAGCGGACATGGCTATATTGACACTGCTGTTGATGCCAATCAAGATTGTATATACTTTATAAGGTCGAAAATGATTCCTCTCTGTTACATACATATAATTAGGTACAGCGTATTAAAAAGAACCAAAACTGTACCGGTACCAAAGTTTCGGTTTCGTTCCGGTACTATCGGTTCCAACAATAACGGTAAACGGTATTCGGTTCTCAAAAAAAATTGTATCGGTTGCGGTTCCGGTACGCGGTTTATATCGGTTAACGGTTCCGCTTCCGGTATTTAGCCCTGCCTAAAACCCTTGCTAAGATAGTACGACAAAAATGATATTTTTAATGCATCCTTATGAATATGAATGTCCACTTGGGAAGACAATTGCAGTTAAAGGTGATAAGTGTTTAAAGAAGCGTATTACAGTAATGCTTAGTTCAAATATGTCTGGCTTTGACTAGTGTTTTAAATACGAAAATAAGAAGTCTTTTGAAGTTCTGGGACACCGACGGATTTTTCAAACGTTTTGCAAACCAATCGAGGCGAATATCTCAATTGATTTTCAGGACTCCCACTTAATTTACAAGTATTACGAAACCAATCCCAAAATAAAGTCTTAAGTAAAAAATTAGAAACGTTTTTTTGTCGAAGGTTCTATTTATGTGAAAACTGTCGAAACGAATTCGTCGTCGTACGGGATTAGAAAATATGGGTTATATGGGTTTAATATTTATCATTGTTACTTACATTCAATCTTCTGTTTTCCGAAAGAAAGGGACAGTACACATCCCTGCGCCCACCCGCTAGTTCAAAATTCCAGAAACTTTGCCCGCCACGGCAACGGCGAGTGCCTCGTGCATTTATTGCACTGTGGCTGTACTTAAGGTACCCACACCCACCATGCAGTTGCCACAAATGTGCAATCTCCAGAGCTTGGGCTTAATAATGCAGCACAATAATTTTAAAATATAGAACCAAATCCAGCAGCCTGCACATCCGGATTCAAGTTGAGTCAAATGAGATCCAAATTTTGATTTAAGTTTTTTAACTATTCCAAATCACAATTTTTTCGGGCTTGGAGTATGGTTCGACAGTGTCACCAGGCCGCTTAGCGAATGTCCTGCGAATGTCCTAGAAGGGCTTTGGCCAAGTTTATACAAGTTATTGGCAAATTGGGGAAATGAATAATGCTTACATAGGGCAGGAGATGGTTGGAATCGCACAATAGAGGTGGTTTCGGCTCTTCTATTTTGGGCTTAGCCTCTTCTTCAAATAACCAGCAAAAGGCATCACTACAGGATCCTGCAAGCTGGGGCCGAGTGGGATAGGTGACATCCCGTCCTTGTTGTCATAGGTGCGTGGAGCACGAGGAACATCTTCATAGAAAAATTGCTGAAGCTGCTTGACACAATATCGGACTGCAGTATGTGGTGTTGTACGTCTACGATACGCATCTTGTAGACAGCGCCATCCACACAGTGAATCACATGCTGCTTGAGGCGAAGCGACTTCTTGGAGAAAGAGGCATGAACTGGTCAGAGGGGACGGTAGGTTTGAGGAAGAATTATGAGTGGTGCTGAATGAAATAGTTGGGGCTGCATCCAGTGTTCTTGTATCAGGAATCAGGAGTTTGCTTCTCAAAGTCCAACTTGGAGACAATAAAAGTCTACATTTGAAAATGGTCCTGCAATTGTGCGTGCTTGTCGTATCTTATCCGGAGTCTGTATATGGGACTAAGTTGATTTCGGGCTAGTTTCTTGCTCTTGATTCTGTTTGAGCTTTCGCTGTGTTTCCATGTCTTCACGATGCTGCGACATCACTCTCACACTCTCCTTAGGCATAAGGATTAGACGCGCCTCTGTTGAGAATCCAGACCTCAACACACTTTTCTAACCTGCGATTCTTATCGCCTATCGGCGGTAGCCTTATGACGTTCCTAAAAATTTTGGAGCTACTGTTGACTGTTTTCCTTTCGCCGTCTTTCAACTAATTTTTTGTGTAATGCATTTTGTCGCTCCATAAATTCTAGGCGATCCTTTGACATCGGAGGGTTGTTGGATTTTTGGGGCACTTTGGCCTTTTGGTGTTCTTCAGGTGTTCGCCGCCTTTCAATTTTTTTCTGCAGCGCAATTTTTTGCCTCATCTCAAACATTTCACGGTCATGTATTCTTTGAAGTTCCAAGGGTGTTTGCCGCTTGTCTACTAATTTTTGGTATGCAGCCTCACGAGTTTCCGACTTAGCTCGCGTGGCAGGGCCTTGAAGCTTTTTAGGATCGAGCCGCTGTTCAGACCTAGAACGCTTTACATCGTACTTATCAGCTCCCTTTCCCATTCGTAGAAGTTCTCCTTTCTTTTGGACCGGTTCTCTAGCCATAAGATCCGCCTGTTTATCAGCTAATTTCTGTGTTTCAGGTGATTTTGCAGTCTCCCTTTTCTGTAGGGCTTCTAGTGTTATTGGTCGACTTTCCTCCATCCTTTAATAAGTTCGCTTTCCTTTAGCGATTCTCGATATTGACCCTTTTGCGGCACGTCGAATAATAATCGGCTGTGGTTACTTACTAAGGTAATTTTACTGACGAAACTCTAAAATTTTTTTTAGTAATTTCCGAAACAATAATTCTAGTTGAATGAGAAATACGAATGATATAAAGTAACTGAATAAACAACGCCTGCTTGGTTAACGAGTTGTTGGTTCTGTCCACAAAGGAGAGGGTATCATAATTAAAAATAGTTGTATTCTTGATCAGTCGTAGTAGCCTATATAAGTCCACCTAATCCTGCCGTTCTGTCCGAGTTGATCTTCGAAGCCCCCTCTATTAACTAAGAAAAATATTTGGCTTTACACACAAAACAAAACAAAAAATTGTAAATGTAACAGTTTTCGTTTTTAACTAAAAATTGTTGATTCAATGATTGTTCTTGTTGATTTTACCGATTTGTACGTATAATCAATACAAAAGTCATTAAAAATGAAATGTGTTGCTTTGATTTCAAAATGCCTACACTTTAGGTTTTTTCTTCGCAAATTTCGTATTTCGCTATTTATATGGTCCGAGTGTGGAACTAGATCTTGAGAATTACAAGCAGGCAACTATACAAACATTTTCTACACACATCTGCATCCCAGTCACTATAAGTAAGCTTTTACTTGCCTCGACTCAGACGCGCAGCGTGTCCCAGTCGTCTAGAACGTCAGTCACATCGAATTTCAGTGCAAGGGAACCTAGTTTGAATCTTCACAGACTATGCAAAAGCTTTTCAATTAATAAATATAAGTTAGTTTAATTCGTTGTTTTTCGTTGCGCGCAGCAGGGCGCAGTAATTTGATTTTTTCTTATATACAAAAATCAAAAGTGCAAACATTTTGTTATTAAATGGCAAAACTTTTTGGCGAAAATCAAAGACGTATATTGGCGATTTTACCAATCAAAAATGTTACATTTACCAACTTTTTTTTGTGTCATAAAATCATTATGTTTTCCCCTC
>JAEIFU010004102.1:0-19620 GCA_018904235.1 Lordiphosa stackelbergi | reverse complement strand
AATTGCGGATTTTTCATATAAGTCGGCGTTTATAATTTTTTTAACTGCTTGTGACTCTGTAATTACTTTCTTTTCTTTTGTCAATTATTAGCTGTCACTATTAGCTTGCTTTTAGAAAAAAAGTGCGCGTAATTTTGCTTACATTTGTGTGATTGGCGCCCTTTTTAATATGGAGTCCACAAAAGAGCATTTTCGTCATATTTTACTTTATTATTTCCGTAAAGGAAAAAGCGCAGAGAGGCTAGTAAAAATTTACGTGATGGGTATGGTGATAAAGCCTTAAAAGAAAGACAGTGTCAAAATTGGTTTCGCAAATTCCGTTCTGGAGATTTTCACTTAAAGATGAGCCATGTTCAGGTCGGCCAAATGAAGTTGATGATGACCAAATCGAAGCATTAATCGAATTGACTGCCGCGTAACTGAGCGTGAGAAGGAGAGAAGTTAAATATACCAAAATCAACCGTTCATTATCACATACGAAGTGTTGGACTGGTGAAAAAGCTTGATATTTGGGTACCACACAATTGAAAAAGAAATTCATTTAACAAACCGAATCAACGTTTGTGATATGCATCTTAAACGCAATGAATTGATCCATTTTTAAAGGAATCATAACTGGAGATGAAAAATGGATTGTTTACAATAACGTTAATCGAAAACGATCATGGTCCAAGCATGGTGAACCAGCTCAAACCATTTCCGAGACTGATATTCACCAAAAGAAGGTTATGCTGTCCGTTTGGTGGGATTGGTGTGGTATATTTTGAGCCGCTTCCAAGGAACCAAAACGATTAATTCGGATGTTTACTGTCAACAACTGGACAAATTGAATGCAGCCATCAACGAGAAACGGCCAGAATTGATCAATCGTAAAGGTGTCATTTTCCATCATGACAACGCCAGACCACACACATCTTTGATGACCCGGCAAAAACTGGGACAGCTTGGCTGGGAAGTTTTGATGCATCCACCATATAGCCCTGACCTTGCAGCATCAGACTATCAATTATTTCGATCTTTGCAGAACTCCTTAAATGGTAAAACTTTCGGCAATGATGAGGCTATAAAAGCACTTATTAGTTTTTTGCAGATAAAGGCCAGAAGTTCTATGAGCGTGGAATACAAAAATTTGCCGGGAAGATGGCAAAAGGTTATCGAACAAAATGGAAATTATATATTTGATTAAAGTTCATTCTAAGTTGATTAAAAATGCATTTACTTCATCTCCGACCGCATAAAGTATACATATGGGTCATTCTTTTATAAAATATTAGCGAACAGTTAAAAAAAAAATTTCTTTATTTTTCATTTTAATAAAAAAATCCGAAATTAGATCTCGACATGCCCATCATAACGTAATTTGCGGTTTTGTACAAAAATATTTTGGTTAATTTGAGTAAACAATTTCAAAAAGATCGTTAAAACACGAAAAATAGTGTGGAAAGCGGTTTTAAAAACACGATATCTCAGGTTTGGGTTATCGGACAGGTATCAACGATATCAGAAAAGTAGACATTTACTGTAGCTACAAATAGTTTTATAGATTTTTAATTTTATTATTATATTAAGTAATTGTTGCTAAAAATTATTTATAATTTTTTCTCAATGTTAACACACCATGATATAGCTTCTAAGGATAAACAATTTATTGCCCTAAATAATTTTTACTAAAAATTTAACTTAAATTTATTTTAATGGAGACTTTTATGGTTTAAAAGTTATGAATTTTGAAGTTATAAACAAATAAAAAGATGCCTCTATTTCCTACAAATTTACTAATTAAACTCTTCAATATTAACCCCGTTTTTAACTTTGCCACTTCATCCCTGTTCTTTTTTAAACTTAGCTTCAGTTAACATGGCCCATTGGGAAATAATTTCATCTGGATCCGATTCACATAAGTACTCAAAGTTTTTAATTAGTGGCATTATATCGGTTTCTTCGCTAGAAATTACTTTGGCTGGTGTGATTATAATGAGAGATTTAATATCCTCTCGGCCAAAATCGAAGCGCTGCATAATTTGCAGAACCACCTCCAAAAACTCGCGTACCGTTTCCTTTACTTTTAAAGTTGCGGATTTCTCCATACACCGGATATCCGTATATTGTTGGGCTTTAAGATGGAAAAAAATGTTGTCAATGGGCAACAAATAAGAATTTAAGTCGGTAACATAAAAGCGACTAAGGTCCAAATTCTTTAAATATGAGTGAGTAACAAAATAATTGAAAATTACTTTTATAGTAGATTCTAGTCTTATATAAAGGAAAGGTAAGCGAATACGTTCTAATTGAAACTCCGTATTTAAATCATTAATAATTTTAAGAATATATTTTAAAAAGTAGAAATAATCTTTTAATTTCTGGTTTAATCATTAAATTGACTCTTTGTTTTGGCTTAATATTGTTGACTAGGGTCTGATCTAAGAAAAATAATTGGAGAGCATCCTACTGCTCAAGCATAAGGACAGCTGTCTTGTCATTGCTACTCCTATCTTGTCATTGCTACTCCCAAAATGTTGTGTGGTTTTACTTCGCAGTATTCTTGGAAATAGCGTGCCACTAACATAAGGGCCTTTCGGTTTTCCACATCAGTTGTTTCGTCGACAATTAGGGAAAGCTTCGAGATTTTTAATTCAGTTGCAATGCGCTTTATGGATTTCTTGCCAAGTTTATTGGACATTTGCGTTGCCTTGGTTCGCCCACATTTGATGTCCATAGCAACTTTCGAGTCAGGACAGCACACCCGCAAAAAATTTGCCAGAAAGTCCTTGAGTACAAATGGAAGATGATGCACAATCTAGGAATCTAAGGAACATTATGAGCGCATATTCCCCATTGTGAACCTGCTTGTTGTGTGAAGTTTTTTTCACTTGTAAAGCCATCTATTTTTACTTGGTTTTCCTGATATGCACACCTAGCCTGTCGTGTCTTTGGAGGCCGGTTAGATGGTTAAGTAAGCACTTGTCACAAGCGGCGCAAAATACACGTCCATCATTATTTCGTAGCCAGCGAAAATGATCAAGAAACTCCGACCGGAATTTGCGGTGGGCGGATACAGCAACTTTAAGACAAAAATTATGCGACAGGCGCTATAAAATGCTTCTTTTCAAACTCACTTTTTGTTTTCCACCTGAGAACTAGTGTTTGTGGACTCAGCGTCTGTGTAAGAAAACTAAGTGCAAGTTTCTCTTTTTTTTGTAAGAAACCTAAATGTATAATGAATTTATTCAGCATATGTTGTGCTGGTGCTTAAACTATATTTACTTACTTGTCCATTTTTCACAAATTAGCTTAACGCTTAATCTCACTACTCTCTCTCTCAAAACCATGCGTGAAATAAAGTATTCGTATTCCTAGTATTAGCGATGGGCATAGGTTCCGATTATTTACAGAGTTGCATGCCGTGTTTTCGATAGTTTTCAGTGTTGACAGGGAAAAATATCCAGATCTACATTAGGTGCTGAATAATGTTCCAACTTTTCGCTTAAGCCATTTATAAGCAAAAAACACCAAAAAGAGCCAAATCCAATGAAAAAGGGCCAGTGCATCAAGAGGAAAAAAAACCAGTTTTGGTGCAAAAACACCAAGTGTGGCAACCGTGCTTGCAACTCTAGCTGCTGTACGGTTACGAGAGAACGGCGAACGTAAATGTAAGCAAGAGATTTGCTTTAATTAAATAAATGCCTCTCGCAAGACAGATAGCAATCGACGGGAAGAAGCAAATCCGTAAGGAGACGCTAGAGCGCACCCGTCTTTGATCCGCATCGAATCTTCTTTCTAAGTCAGACGATATACGTAAGCAAAATCATAAGGGAAATAATGCTGTGATCAAAAACAACATTGGGCCGGCCACGCTTTATTCAATTCAAGCAATCGGAGGAAAGGTCGGCCAGACTTAAGGTCAGTTCTTTCCAGGCTGCAGCCGCAACTTCCCTGTCGCCCATTGTGAGATTTAGGGTCAAGCAAGTCCTTATGCTCCTTCATGAAAGCCAAGCAAATTTCGCTCTGGACATCTGTTCGATGCTTTCCCCTTTGTAATTAATTTTAATTATAACCATTTCGGAAGAATAATAAAATTAACTAACATTTGAGCGGCTTCTCGTCATAACTTTGCCGTCGGCGTTGCCACTTTATTCAACTCAGATTGGCAGCAATCGATTTACAAATTGCGCAATAATTAAGCAAAGATCAACGGAAAAATTATTGCTAGTTAATCTAATTTTTATACCCGTTACTCGTAGATTAAAAAAGGGAATGGGTACACTAAAGTCGTGCAAATGTATGTAACAGGCAGAAGGAATCATTTCCGACCATATAAAGTATATATTTCTTAATCAGCATCAACACCGAGTCGATTACCTTGTCCCCCAATCAATTTTTTACAAATGCATTTTAAGTTTTTAAGCAAACGGCCGACTCAAGAGTGCGCGTTGCAAATCATCGAAAAAGAGGCTCTGTGGAGGGCTAAATCAAATCGGCAATTGCAGAGCAAAAGTGAACCCACCCAGACAGGGTTGCCCATATTCGACGGACCCATGTTTTTTTTAAAAATCAAAGAAAAAAATTAAAAATTTGGCGGTTGGCAATCTTAATCATTTAATTTGCTCCAAGTAGATTTGTTTACATCAATTTTTGAATATGATATCTCTCAAATGGCCGCCTCTGACGTTGATGGCGTATTGTGCCCTATTTGCAGCATTTTCCATCGATTTCGCCAACATTTCGGCCGGAATAGCGGCTCTTTCTTCACGAATGTTGTCCTTGAGCTCTTCTACGGTCCTTGGCTTGTTAACGTAAACCTTTGACTTCAAATATCCCCACAAGAAGAAGTCAGGCGGCGTTAAATCGGGCGAACGCGGAACCGCAAATTACGTTATGATGGGCATGTCGAGATCTAATTTCGGATTTTTTTATTAAAATGAAAAATAAAAATTTTTTTAACTGTTCGGTTTATAAACGAATGACCCATATATGTATATTCTTGACCAGCATGACGAGCTGAGTCAATTAAGCCTGTCCTAGCAGCTGGTGCTGCTAAGATACCTGTTAAATTGCTGAAGTCAGGCGAAATATTAGTAACATCTTTACTTTCAAAAAGGAAACTTCAACATACATTTTGTCAACCATTGAAAATAAATACTATATTCGTCATTTTAGTGCCCGTTGTTATATGATATGAGGTATTTCCCAATTTGCGTGGGAGCCAATATTTAAAACAAAAGAGACAGCAAAGCTAACCTCGTCTGTGTCGAAGTTTAAATACACTTGAAAAAGCTCGCTTCAACGGTTAGTGATTTTGACCAAACTTCTCAGATCAGATTAAAAATATATAAGATTGAAGACCCTTACAGCCCACAGTTGACATTTAGAGTTGGCTGAAGTTGGAGAACACATCTGCAGACTCTACAAAATGCACCAGTCAGAGTTAGATACTCTTGTACATGAAATTAAAATTTAAAATTATTTTGATGAAACAATAAGCGAGTTAGTGTCGCATATCACAGTCAAAAATTGATCCATGCTTGCGATTCACCTCTCGCATATTTATTGGCCCAAAAATTGTGAAACATGAAAATATATATTTATATAAGAATTTAAAAATATTTTTTGAATCTGGCGCCAAAGAAAACAGAGCATACTTGTAGGGGGCACCTATGTTAAGGTTGTCAAAAAATATGTTGGCAGACTAAAAAAAATACTAGATCCAAATTCATTGGGACAACAACCGTTCAACGGAGAATTAAATGGGCTTTTATAATAAATTTTAAGAAAAAATCGCATAGAATAAAATAGTAAAACAAGTGATGGTCAAAGTACAAATTTCTCAAAAAAAAAAGGAAAATGCCAGATCTGTAAGCCGCATTTCTCAGCCATCGCGTTAAATAAGTCAAACCATTGATAAAATGTATTAGATTCCTCTCGTCACTACCGGAATTGATAAGGATATGAACAATCGGACGGTCCATTCATAGTTATATCTATTTAAGTGAGGTACAAAAGCAAAAACGGTTTTTGGACCATAGCTTCAGATTTTGGGGGTGTTAGGGGAAAACCAAGATGAGGAAATGCTATACTCGACTAGCCCAACAATATGTACTGGGTCTCGTGAAAAGTATGTTCAGATTTTTTTTTTTGTAACACTGTGTAATCGGTGAAGTGAGACACGTTAACATTAAAAACAAAATAATTTGTCTCATTAAAACCCACTTTCGATTGATTTAATTTAATATTAAATGCTTTCACACAGTTTTGGTCAAAATCAGATGACTATATCTTATATCTTGCATAGGAACTATCGATCAGAAAATGGGTTTTATTTAGACAAATTGTTTGTTTTAATGCTGGTGTTCTAAAACTCTGATATATTTAAACATCGTCATCAAAAACTTCAAAAACTTCAGCAAAGACGAAGTTAGCTTGTCCTTCTCGCTTTTATATTAAAATGAATTTTTTGAGCTTCTCAGATTGAGTATTACACTCATATGAGATATCAGACAAGTGTAAATACAGTTTAAGCTCGATCTTTACCAAGTTACTTGCACAACTATTGATTTTCAATTGTTCGAGTGTCGAAAGTAGTCAATATGAATTAATGATTGCTTTTTTCCAAATTACACTCGCCGATATTGATGACTAAGAACGAGACAAGTCTGATCAAATCGGGTTAAAAAGATAAAATAGTATTTGAAGTTTGATTTTTTAACTAGTCACTCATGCAGCGTTTACCAGCACAGAATGCCGTGTTAGGGACCAATATTTTTTGCTTCAGAAACAATATAGGCCGCTAATATCGGCAAGAGTCATATAGGCAGAAACTAAACCAAATAAGTGGACTAATTCTTATGGTAATTTGACAGTAGGTTGTATCAACAAGAAATTGCGGCAGTCCCGTTAGATCTTTGCCGCATCCCAATGTCATAAGTACATTAAGTAAAACATCCATGTGTATTGATTTTGAACATACCTTGCCCTAAAACTCTGACATCAATTGAATCAAATTTCACCTGACATGGCACTCAGAATTTCTGTTTTCCATAAAATATTTAGCTTCTTTTTTAGACATTTCCATCTAATTTCTGGTGGCAAGCGCCTGGGATGTCATCACTGCTGCTCGTGCGGCGGAGGTTTTTGCTAGAAAACTTTGTTACATTGGCATATGCAATTGGGTTTGCTGCACATCCTGTCGACAGCTTGGACTTGGCAAAGTTTTTGCGCTACTGTTAAATGTTGTTGGTTTTGCTACATCTATTTTTTATTATTACCATTTTTGTTGTTTAGGCAAAGCAAAAGGCGAGTAAAGTTTTTAATGAATTTTTTAGCTGCCGCTTCACTGGCTGAGACGATTACGTAAACATCAGAGCTCAATATGTTTGTACATTGTGTATAATGGGATGATAAGGCAGGGGTGAGGAGGCCAGACTGCAGGCAAAACCAAAGCCAATCAAGCTAATCACGCCAGACAAACCGCTTTGACTTTGATGGCTGGTGTGGATGTCAGTCGGTGTTGGTCGGGGCATTAAATGCAGCCCATTAAAGCCGCAGGAGCCAGCGTCGTCGGCATCGGCGACTGACAAGCGTTGAGTCAATTACATGGTAATAAACTAATGGGCAACCTGGCCGCCTGGCGACGACGTCACTCACCATCATCATCATGTGCCGCCTCGTGACATGTTCGTTAATTTTCAACACTTGTTGAACTTTCCGGCCAACAAATAATTGGCTCAAAAATCAGCAGAACTGTAATCTACGGTAACTGGACTTGATTCAGCTGGGCGAAGAAGTCATGGGAACGGGCCACCTTTATTTCAATTTGTGAACATTGCAAATGTAGTTAATTCCGCGTCTCTTAGGCGTGCACACACTTATTGATACTGAGCTCATAGTTCGAGCCTGGTGGGCAGGTGCCATGCACTGGGCGTTCCTTTACACAACGACTACTTTCGGCATTGAACCCCGTTGGACAGCTACTTCCCCAGGCAGCACCGCCCATTAAAGCCAGCAGCAGAAGCACCAGCCAAGCGCCGTTGAAGTAGAACATAATTGATGGATGATTCTGCTATTTAGACACAGTAGACACAAAGTCATTTATTTTACTCTGTTCACGCCACACACTCACCTTACACAAGTGCCCAATGCAACTATTTCCATTAATGCACTCGCTTTGACGCTTTTATAGATTCTGTCCGGCTGCTTATCAACCCTACTAATGATCACCAAACAGACCCCATTCCTGGCTTAATAGAAATTCGCTGATTAAGAGGTCAGGACGCCCATGTTGATAAGTATTTTCTATTGAAAAACAAAACATCTGTTTGGCCTTGAAATCAATTGATTTTTATTTATGTTTATTCTAGGTAGACACACTTGTTCACGTTCACTTTGTATACGGAGCCAGTTGGACATTCGCCTCTGATAGTGCGGTCAGTCACGCAGCGGTTGGAGCCATCGGACTTGTAGGGTGCGGGGCAGTGTTTGGCCGAAATGACAACTGCCAATAGGGCAAAGATGAGCACACCAAACCAGGAGAAGTTCATAGTGTTGTATAAGATCTGGAAATACAATTTAAGAATCGGATTGAATAATTATTGAAAGGGAAGAATATGTTAATAGCTTTTCATATAGCAAACAGCAGCAGTTTTCTGGCATTGATGATTAAATTTAAGAGTGGAAATAAACTATTTATATCCGTTTAGTCGGCTTTTATCTAAGCGATAGTATTGGAATATGTACAAGCGGGTACAAGGTACTTAATGTGAGCTTATTTTTGATTTTAAATGCTCGATACTTAAAATTAAGGATCGTTCAGATGTTCAACAAATGGTATAGCAGAGTAAGCATGCAAAAACAGCCCCTGCGGTCAAAACTGCTCAGCACCATATTTAAATCTTTGATTACCAACTCTGAAACTACATTCAAAAATTTTTGACACAACTTCTTGTATTCTCTGAGATCGAAGACAGGCAGACAAACGAACGGACGCTAATTAAGGATTCGGCCCTGTTCCGAGTTTCCAGTCGATTTTCGTGTAAGCTCTAGTAATTTGCAGCGAAATTAAATATCCTTACATGTAAGGGACATTTGTCACCTCCGTTTACTAGATCCCTTAAAAAGAAATTAGGAATTATTTGTGCGTCTGAAACCCATTGCTCAATTCCAAGTGATTTTAATTTTGGAAAACGGAACGACGGGATCTAGTAACCACAGATTATCTTCTCACTTGCATACACATTTATTCAACTTAAATTCCAAAGACTAACTTTTACACTAAAATCGACTCTGAATTCGCAACAGGGCCGACTATTTATTATATAGTACTTGACAGTTTACCAAGTCTCAAAAAAAAAAAACACTGATAATAAGGGCCTGGGTAAAATTAACACATTTCTTTTGCACTTACTTTCTGATTGCTGGCACTTTTGACAACTGAACTATTACCATCGTTGCCCGTTTCTTTTATAGGCGCCCCAATAAAAAAAAAACAAATTCCAAATCCTTATCACACGCTCACCTTTGACACAATTAGCGCCACTTGACCGTTGGTCGATAAGGTTTCCAAATTGAAAAAACCCAAACTGGAAGGAAGGCTTGACACATGGGTGGCGCTTATCGCACAGGGGACATGAACATTCTGCAACAATGACAAAGCAAGAGCAATTTTCGCCCTTGAACAAAAGGCATTTACATGGGCTCGAATAAGCGCCGAAGCAGGCGAGAAAATCTGCGATCAAAAATTCGAATGAAGCAAACTGCCTCCGAATTGTCATGCGAAGGGGAGAGGGGGTGAGCAGGTGAGTGAAGCAGAGCACTTTGGCATTGTTCAAGCATAACAATTGAATGGAGGCGCCTCCTGGTGGCCTGTCAGTGACAGAATCACAATGGACATAGGCCCTCTGACTCTGTGGTGGGGTTCCTTGCATATGTCATTCAAATACAATTACATTCACAATTTTTGGTAGCTGTTGGTTTTTTCGGTGCACTGAGAGAACAACAAATGAAATATTTTTAAAAATTGCTTCAGAAATAATTAATATTTATTTATTTTTACTTACTTTCTAGTGCTACAAGTTATTTGAAAGGCACTTGTCCCAAAAATCAAAATTCATAAAATAAATTATAATAACATTTAGAACAAGTGAGAAAGTCGGTCAAGCCGGACTATAATATACACTGTACCTAGAGTACGATCTGAATGCAGTGCTGCTGCTGCGCTCATCTCTTAAGTTTCTCTCTCTCTCCCTCTCGCTCTCTCTCTATGATTGTGCGGCGTTGGTTGTTAATGGGTGGGAGGGGGGGTGGCGGGGGTGAATTACTTATTTCCTCATAACTTGAGAGCCGTTCATCCGATCTTTATCAAATCTTTGGCAAATCGACACATATTGCTAATGACTAACTATATCTAGAAGGTACGAATCATCTATCTACCTGTGGGAGATATGATTTTCAAAAATTGAACATAAACTTGATCTGCCTGCAAGTATAAGAAGCATTTGTCCCATACATGTCAAACCTTCTATCTCTTACCATCTCTGAGATCTGTTTGTTCATACGGACGGACGGACGGACAGACAGACCGACAGACGGACGGACCGACGGACATGGCTATATCGACTCGGCTGTTGATGATGATCAAGAATACTATATATATACTTTATAGGGTCGGAAATGAACTTAATATAGTCGATGTATCTTCGGTACAGAGGATAAATAACAGACCATACAGTCGGAAAAAAAACAGAACATCGGACTCACGATGAGCACAAACGTTATCAAAAACAGTTCTCTCCTCAAAAACAGTTTTTGGAGAACGCGAAAACTCAAATTGCGTTGATATTGTTAAATTTTTAAAAACTATATTTGAGTGTATATTGGTACGTTTTCAAGAGCATTTTAAACTCGACTTTACAAATAATTTGATTGATTTTAATTTTAATGATTGAGATTATACGGAAAAAACCTTTAAACATCCCAACTATTGCTGTCGGAGCAGTACACTGTTCGACACCTGAACGGAAATGTGAGGCCCTCGCAGAAGCTTTCCTGGTGAATCTTTTAAGTACGAACTGCTTAAGCTTTTCTGATACCGAATTTGATGTAGAAAATAGCGTAGACCATTTAAATACCCTAGATATAAACCCCGATGAAAATTACCATATAAATTGTAGAGCAGTCTCTGATATAATAAGAAAGCTCAAACACAAAAAAGCACCCGGTCTGGACGATATTGACAATTTATGCCTAAAAGCTCTCCCTCCTATCGGTATACGCTTCTTGACCGCAATAATTAACGCAAGCCTTCGACTTGGTTATTTTCCACAAATTTGGAAAACGTCCGCAGTAGTCCCAAACAGAAAGCCAAATTAGCCTTTTGTCTGCGTTCAGCAAAATATTGGGAAATATCATCAAAGAAAAGATTTCATCCTTTGTCGTCAATGCTAATCTACTCCCGAATGAACAGTTTGGATTTCGTAGGGAACATAGCACAATTCATTCGCTTGTCAGAATCAAAAAGATTGTCCTTTTTCGCGAGATGGAAAATTCTGGTTAACACCGATAAAACCCAAGCTATACACTTCTCAAGAAAAAGATTGCCTTTGAACTGGATGGTACTGACATACTCTGGGATAAAATGGATCGCTACCTAGGTGTCATCCTAGACCCAAAAGTTAACACTATGGACCATGTAGGGTATTCCATTGATAAAATCAATTCTGTTACCAGTTGTCTGTATCCCTTAATCAACAGAAACTCACGGTTATCTATTGAATCAGATCTCAGATCGATATTTCAGGCAAACATTTTCTATTAAGCCCCAGTGTGGTCTGATGTAGCCAAGAGACATATTAAGAGATTACAAACAGCCCAAAACAAGCTGTGATGATGCTGGAAAATGATTTTCCAGCTCCCAAGCCAATGTAGAAATGATAGCAGACAGACTAATAGCCTATTTCCATTATGATTACATATATTTTGAAATCTAGGGGAGAATGGGGGGTTCTGAGCCGCTGGGGGTTGTGAGCCACTCGAATATTGGCCACAAATAAAATATATTTAAACTTTTTGTTTATGTCATGTGTCTCCCTTCTTATTACCTAACTTTTGGCAAGCAACCTATCAGTCTACACCTTCTTCAAGTTCGTGAACCAGAACTCGACTTTTTTTTCAAAAAAAATTTTTTGTTTCATTTTTGACTTGTGAATATTATACAAAATTTTTTCGTAATGACAAAAGTAAGTATGTGGGAAATATCTTTGGTCTATTGCCTTTTTGATAGAAATACGTTTTTTTTTTGTAACAATTTCTTTTTGGTTATGTGACGTCACCAAAAAAAAAGTGAGATATGGGGGCTAGTGATCCACTTTGGAAAAAAGTCGGTTTTGACTTTCAAAAAGAATATTGCAATGACGCGCAATAAAACAGAGGAAAAACTCTCCAAAGAAGTAAAAAAAACATTGAAAAAGGCAACCAAAAGAACAGCCACATGCAAAAAGTGCTCGTATATAAAAGAAAACAAGCCTGATGCCGTCAATCAATTTTCACTCTTCATTGATATTTCTTAATTCAGAATATGAAAAAAATTGTTTATATTTTTTATTTAATAAAGAATAATGGCTTAAAAACACGAATTTTGAACTTTTAGATTGGTGGCTCACAACCCCCCACAAATTTTCGAAATGTCAAAAAATCACATTTTTTTTCAATATGAAATAAAAAACCCAAAAATTTTATTTTTTAAAACTAGTGATGAGGAAAGTTTTGTGCATCTTTTACCTAAAATACAAAATTTACAGAACTAAAAAATATTGATTTTTGGCGAAGTTATGTTCGAAAAACAAACCTATGATCACAACCCCCCACTCTCCCCTACATTATTATTTTTTTGAGCGTTTCCATAGCGTATGTACATATTTTGTTAAAAATAAAAAAAACAAACATTTTTTTCATGCCCTTACTGAGATTTGAACCCAGGTCTTGTTGATTTCTAGTCTCAGGTCTTAACCTCTACGCCATTTCTGTTAAGATAGAATAGCCAGCTAAATTTGCTATATAACTCTCAATTATCTTTTCTGGCGTCCATGAAATTCAAATGACATAGATAAAAAAAATGTGAAAACCTTCGGGGCGAATGGACACATATTTGAAATATGTACATTTTTTTCCTATGGAGAATGTGGTACATATTATTGAATATGTGATAATATGTGAAAATATGTACATTAGACCGGACTTTTCTCCATACGATTTTCAACATGTGACGAGCTTTGCACAACATGGCTCAAAAAATTCTGTATATTTTATAGAAAATTTATCAAAAATCCAAAATCAGATATATTGAGGTTTGATGGCCTCGAGAAGGCTTTAAAGGTTCTAATTTCTCCTTAATTTATCTTTGAATTGTCAATGTAGACAGAGGCCTTTTAAAAAGTGTCGAACAAATACATTAAAAATTTCATATTAAATTATATGTTCAATGGTGTTGTGATAAGCACTCTGGACTTTGAATCCGGCGAACCGAGTTCAATTCTCGGTAGAACCTTAACATTTTTTTTTATAAATAACTAAATTTTTAGTAAACACACTGTTTATATAATCCACAAGTGCATAGTTGAATATGCCATTAATATTTTTCCTTTACAATACATATTTGTGTAGTTTGAAGCCAAAAAGGATATGCCATAATCAGCAATAATCATCAATTTGGTGCTGTCCGCTTGTGTTGCTGAATCAATTGTACGACATGTTGAAATAATTTTTTTACAATTTTCACAAAATTTTTGTCTGCCTACTATGACGTTTTTAGCAGCTCAAAAATAAAATTAAGGGGAAATTGGAACTCTTAAAGCCATCTCGAGGCCATCAAACCTCAATAAATCTGATTTTGATTATTGATAAATTTTCTATAAAATATAAACAGGGCATAATACCGGAACCGAAACCGGAACCGTTAACCGAAATAAACCGTTTCAAATCGCGTACCGGAACCAGAATCGAAACAAATTTTTTTTGGGAACCGAAAACCGTTTACCGTTATTATTGGAACCGATATAACCGGAACGAAACCGAAACGTTGGTACCGGTACAGTTTCGGGTTTTTTACCTCTGCAGAGCGCATCGTAGTTTTAGTCAGACATTTGTAATGAAAAAAAAAACAATCATTAAACGACCTTTACACGATGCCAGATTTTCTTTCAACTTTTAAATGTAACATTTAACTCTTGCTCCAATTTTGCAGCTGCAGATACGGACTTTCTTCTGAACGGAAAGTGTGGGACTCAGTTCGGAAATTGTGCGCATATTAGAATCAGGGAGGCGGACACAACTAAACTTAAGCGAAAATCTAGTTTTTGGCGATTTTTTTCCATTTGGATTCATCAAATGAAATATAAAAAATGTCTCTGCGAAATCGTTTTTCTAGAAATTAGAAAAGGAGAGAAATCCCTTTTGTGCAATATTTTTGGACCCTAGGTCTAACGTAACGCTAAGTAAAAAAAAAAAAAATACTTGTATCGATATTTTACATAATATTTTTGCACAAATTTTGTCGTTTGCTGATCAATCACTGCTTAATGAACTGCAGTTCAAATTCTGGTTCATTTGAATACGCCGACGAAGTTGAGGCACATTGATTTTGATTCTTGGTAATAATCCTCTACAAAGTTCCCAGAATTGTGTGCGATTTCAAAAGTCGTTATTTCTGTTCCAGCTACGCAGGTAAACGTGCAACGCCTATTCTCTGGAGTTAAATATATAAAGAATCCGCTAAGAAATTTTATGGACTCAACCACATTCAATGCAATTATGTCACTGGGAGCAAATCACAAGAATGCTATGTAGTGGACGTATAAAATTCGAAGTTAAATTCGAAAACTTTTTGTTGAATTTTTATTCGTTTTATTAAACAGGAATAAAATGATTTAGATTTATCTCAGAATTTTGTTTTTTCACTATCAAAAAAACTATTACTTATATATCGGTACGTACCGGTACGAACCGGTATACCGAAATAAAAATGCGGGTACCGTATCGAAAACCGAAAACCGAAATTAATTGAAAACCGAAATGGAACCATTAACCGAAACATTCATTTCGGCACGTACCGGTATCAGAACTGGAACCGAAATTCGTTTCGGGATTATGCCCTGAATATAAATAATTTTTTGAGCCATGTTGTACAAAGAACTAGACAAAAAATTACTTTTCATATAAGGCAGGTACGGTCTAATGTACATATTTGCTATAGTGGAAATAGGCTATAAAACGACTGACAGATAACTTCAATGATAGATGTAGATATTCAACCTATAACCACATAAAGCAAATAATTATGTAAATATAGATATAAGTAGTATTAAGTTGTTGAAGAAGATTTGGGGAGTTTTTCTATATTCTTCCATATTAAATACAATAATAAGTATTGAAATTTATAAAACAATAACATAGTCTACATTTATACCAAAGCTGGAACTCCTAAGAAATATGTAATATATATTAGAAGCATACACTCAACATAACAAACCGATGCAATAAAAATTGAATAATTTAGAGCAGGAGTGCCCAGAATCAGCTTACCAGCGCGTCAAAGCCAATACTAATGCATAAAATATATTTCAAGCAACAAAAACCATACGAAATAAAAAGAGAAACCCGATTTTTGTTTGTGTGTGTGAGTGGTCGTTGCTACGCAGATCTGCCTTGATCGGCTAGCAATTTGTTGTTGCATTCGAGTTTGCGAGAGACATCGGAGAGAGAGAGAAGAGAGGCACATATGATGTTGTTGTTGCAGGTCTGAGCGCGGCAACAACAAAACGCAGAGCACGCATATGTTTTTGTTTATGCTTTATGAAGGCTTATGGCGTGCGCTAAACCTATACGCGCAATCTATTCCTTTGCGTACCACAACAACACATGCGTGTCTTGCGGAATGGGCAAGGGCGCCCCTGATTTAGAGTGCAGAATTGCATTATTTGCTATGAATCTATTTTTATTTGTTTTTAGCAACCACGCAGTGCCTAGCGATTTCCAACATGTGTATGGCCCGCCCTGGAGGCAAACTTCTGTGGCGCCGAGTTTCAGGGGTCGCTAGTTTTTGGGGCGGCAAATTTCAGGGGCAGCAAAATAATTACAAAATATTCTCTTAAATTCCTGAAGGTTATTTAGAATCTGCTTTTATTTCAACATGGGGAACGTTCTGCACTTCAAGATCTAATAAAAACATAAATTTTTCTTGAATGCATTTTTAAAAGCTTACGAGTCTGTTTTAAGGGATTAAAGATCAGTGGTCTACAACGGACGGAGTCAAAAATGATGCAGTTTTTAGACCTTCTGTTTGACTTATCAAAGATGTTGGGGATTCCATATCTTCCACTATTTCATCCTGCTTCTTCCTATCAAGCCCTTCCAATATATTGATTATGATATCAAGGGCGAGGTAGGTCTGATTTGTGGTATGCTTTTGAAATTTCTTATGAGTTGGGTGAACTGAACAAATCTAAATAATAAAAGTTTTTTTCTTTCTTTAGAAACTAGCTTTTACATTACGGTCACCTTCACCAGCTTAGTGGCGCCAGCTGTGAAGTAATTAGCAATGAAAAAGCAATTTTTCTCAAACTTTGCCGTTCGGATCCGGCGTTAAACTGTAGGTCCCTTTCTTTGTGCGAAAAATTTAAGGCACACACGCCAAGAGATTGTGAGAAGCTTGGCTTGGCCCCGTCGAGGAGCTGTATAGCCAGTTTTACCTTACAAATGTTTTACTTCATCAGAGTTTAAGAACGCCAGCATTAAAACAAACTATTTTTCTAAATAAAACCCATTTTTCGACCGATAGTTTCTAGGGCGCCATAAGTCATCCGATTTCGACCAAAACTTCCAAATCTGTGAAAAGCGTATAATATTAAAATCGGCGAAGTGAGACACGTTAAAAACAAAAAATTTCTCATTAAAAACATAATTTCTCACAAAAGACTTCCAAATTTAATCGACAAGTGGGGAGACGTTCCTATAAAAACAAAAAGTTTTTTGCCAAAGACCACGACAAGAGGTAGCTATAAGATACATACCTAGTCATCCAATCCGGTCGGTTCCGACATATTAGCAGTGTGCAGTAAAAAAGAAGACTCTGGCAAAGTTTCAGCTCGATAGCTTTAAAACTGAGAGACTAGATTGCGTAAAAACAGACAGACAGACGGACAGACGGACGGACAAAGCACAATCGACTCAGCTTGTCACCCTGATCAAGAATATATATTTACAGGGTCGGAAAGGAATATTTCAATGCGTTGCAAACTTCTGGGCAAAATTATAATACCCAAGGGTATAACAAGTGAGAAAGTCGGTCCAGCCCGACTATAACATACTCTGTACCCGCTGTAGAAGCTGAATGCACCGCAGCCGCTGTGCTCATTTTTCTCTCTCTCTCTCTCTTTGATGAATGCAATACGGTGTTGGTTGAGGGTGCAAGGGCGAATTTTCGTTTTATGCCCGTTACTCGTAGGTAAAGGGTATACTTAGAATCTGGAAGTAATACTTTAACAGGCAGAAGGAATCATTTCCGACCGTATAAAGTATATATATTCTTGATCAGCATCAACAGCCGAGTCGATTTAGCCTTGTCCATCTGCCGTCCGTCCGTCCGACGGTCAGCGGTATGAACACCAAGATCTCGGAGACTATAGAGCTGGGAGCCACCAAATTCCGTTATGTAGACTTCCTATTGTCTTTGCAGATCAAGTTTGTTTCAAATTTTTGCCAAACCACCCCGCCCCAAAATAAAAATGTTGAATAACTCCTAATTTTTAAGGTATCAATTCAAATTTAAAACTTTAAAGGTTTAAATAACTTTAATCCTAGAAATTTTTATCAAGATCGGATATAAAATAGCGGAGTTCAAAAATGTTGCATACTTTTTGATTTCCCATAAGAACTTTTGAACACTATTAAACATTTCTTCTCTTGAGTAACGGGTATATCGAAGTCGGTTGGGAAGAGCTGACTTAAACTTAGGCTCTCGTTTTCTCATAGCCGAGAACCATATCGATCTTTATCATTTCTTCAGCAATACATGTATCGCTAATGACTAACTATCTCTAGAAGGTACGAATCATCTATCTACAAAACGCTGTATTGGGGAGATATGCCTTTTTCAAAATTGCCGGGGGCAGGAGGGCGTGGCAAAAATTGAAAATAAGCAGTCACCTGCGAGAAGTATAAGAAGCATTTGTCCCGCGTATCGACCACCTCTATCTCTTACCATCTCTGAGATCTGTTTGTTTCATCCGGATGGGACATGGACGGACGGACATGGGCGGACGTACAGACGGACATGGCTATATATCGACTCGGCTGTTGATGCTGATCAAGAATATATATACTTTAAAGGGTCGGAATGATTCCTTCTTCCTGTCACATACTTTTTAACAAATTTATTATGTACCTTCGGTACAAATTATAAAAAAGTGATTTTATCAAAAAATAACCACATTTTCCATATTGCTCACTTACTTCAATGCTGGCATAACTCAAAATAATCCATTTTGAGAAAAACACGTTTAAAGTTTTCAATGAATTTAACCTTGAAAAAATGGTTCTTTTAGTTTCGAGTTAATTAATTAAAAATTTAGAATGCTTATTGATAAAACATGAAAATATGATGTATATGTAACTTTGAAAACCGATGTATGTTTGCTCAATATCGACTGCAGGACAACTGAAATATGTCGTTCTTTGCATTAACATGAAAATGAACCTGTAAAATTATAATGAGACATTTCATATCACATGGAAAGTAAAAAGAGATATCAATACGAAATTTTTTTACACAAACTAGTACACAATACAGCAGTATTTCATCATTAAGTCAAAAATCATTATTTTAAGTTATGCCAGTATTAAAATGAAATGAGCGTTATTAAAACCAAAAATGTCTGTTTGGTGAAAAAAATCAAGTTTTAAATATACCTTTAATCAATACAGAATGAGTTATTTAATCCTTTGTTACATGGGAATATCATACAAATTTATAGTCATCAATTATAAAATAACTATTAACAAACACCAAATATATATTTTCACATTAATTCTTCATAGTTCGCGTTCATTCGATTTCGCGATATTTTCCGAATTTTTGGGGTTTACAATACTACACTAGACAACTTTCAATTTTTAAGGTCATAATAGCGCCCACTAAAGCATCTTTGCCACTGAAATTGAACGGATTGGCTTCCACAGTATGGGAATTAAGTTATGTTTCAAAAACGTAGTCCAACTCGTCCAATAATATCAGTCACCAGTAAACCTCTGCAGGCAGACTGCAGTAAAACTAATTCAAACGCATTTTGATATCAAACCAGAAAACTATCGAGCCTCGGGGAAATAATAACTTTTTCGGTCCATCGAAGTCAATTTTTTTTTAAATTTTGGTTAAGGAGGTATGTAAAATACGATTCCGCGGCAGTGGCGAAAAAATGATCGCCTGCGGCGTAGTCTTCTACTATCCCACAGTTTAAAATTTTTCACTATAATACTCAGCTATGTCTATGATGGCAACTTTATGTATATTACCCCTCGAACAATTTCGGTCTTTGTCATCCCTAATCAAAATCCTGCGTACGTCGCAAATGTTACAGA
>JAEIFU010004101.1:0-19638 GCA_018904235.1 Lordiphosa stackelbergi | reverse complement strand
TAGAGTAAAAGGGTATACTAAAGTCGTGCAAATGTATGTAACAGGCAGAAGGAATCATTTCCGACCATATAAAGTATATATATTCTTGATCAGCATCAACAGCCGAGTCGATTTAGCCTTGTCCGTCTGTCCGTCCGTCCGTCCGTCCGTCCGTCTGTCTGTATGAACACCTAGATCTCAGAGATGGTAAGAGATAGAGATTTGTCATGTATGGGACAAATGCTTCTTTTCTCTGCACGCAGATCAAGTTTTGGCCACGCCCTCTCCCGCCCCCGCAATTTGGGAAAAGTTATATCTCCTACAGTTTTAATGATAGAGGATTCGTACCTTCTAGAGATAGTTAGTAATTAGCAAAATAAATCGATTTGCCGAAAGAATGATAAAGATCGGATGAACGGTTCTCAAGTTATAAGCAAAAAGTGAACTAAGCCCTCCACGGTACCACCCTAAATAATGTTGCATACTTTTTGGATGGTCACACTCAGGAACGCGGGAACACTGTTAAACATGTTTTTTCATGAGTAACGGGTATATCGAAGTCGGTTAGAGCCGACTTTAACTTACCCCGTTAATATTGATATTGGACTTGCTTATTGAACCCACATGAAACTCATAGAAAACAAAAACCGTGAGTGTCGCTAACACTCACGAGGCTTTGATATAAATCATGATGCTAAATTTAAAGGCTTAATTTCAAAACAACAAGCTCTTTCACTGTTTAGTCACTGTTCAGTCACGGTTTAGTCACTGTTCTATCACTGTTAACTGACTTTTCACTCACTGTTAGTCACTGTTAAGTCACTATTTAGTCACTGTTCAGTCAAATCAATTTTTACTCATACTAAAATCTTCCGTACCGAAATTAAAGATGTTTCATATCAAAAAAATAGTTTTACAAAATGTTTAATAATAAATAAAAAGTTTTATAAAATGTATAACAATTAATTTTGTAAAAATTTTTTTTTGGACAAAGCCAAGGAACGTTTTATAGATATCTTATAACAGATTCATCTTGAGTCAACTACAGCAAAGACATTAGAATATGAAGATGAGTAACGCCATACGATTTTTTTGCACACGATTTTTCGGAGCTGGCTTTTCAACTGGCTTTTGGCTCTCCTGAAAAGTCAGAGAGAGAGAGCGCTCTAGAGCCAGCCGACAGCCGGGAACTGTAAGTGTGCTCACATATTCTTAAGCATTACTCACACAAGCAAGTGCATTCTATTTTTAGATTTTACGCTCTTAACTTTGTGTGAGCGGAGAGAGCGCGATCTTTGTCACCACCAAAAACATAGCTGCATAGTGCAAAACCAATATATGGCCGTTCGGCATCTTAGAGAACTTGATCAATATTCTTTGGTCTGTTTTGAATTGCAGGCTCACTTTTTGGAGCGCTTGAAATAGATTTTAGTTGATATTTGGGTACGCACAATTTTGATATGTTGTAGAATTCTTAGAATTTTTATTTGTTTCCTGTGATTAATGATGGTTGCCCGCAAACATTTTTGCAAATTAATTGTGATTTTATTATTTTTTAAAAAAAAAAACAAAAACCCCCTCCAACAAAAAATTTTTAAAAAAAATATATATATAAAAAAAAAAAAAAAACACACCACCCCCCACACAAATTAAATTTTAAATATCCTAAAAATAATTTATTTATTTAATAAATTTTTTTTTTTATTTTTATTTTAAAATATTTTTTAGCAATTCTAAATTTACTTTAAAAAAAAAAACTTTTTAATTTTTTTTTATAAACTTTTTAAAATTTCTTATAATATTTTTTTTTTATAATAATTAAATTTCTTTTACGATATTTTACAGGGACGGTAACAGTTATAACTTTTATTATAAAAGTCTTTAAATAACAGTTATTTTGAGAGTTTTATTTTAAAAAGTTTTTTGGATAACAGTTATTGAGGACTTTTATTTTTTTCCTCAGAAAATAATAGTTATAAAAAACTTTTAATATATTACTCCAAAATAACTGTTATTAAAAAGACTTTTAAAATAAAAGTCATTTCATAACAGTTATTTTAAAGACTTATATTTAAAAGTCTCAAAAAACAGTTATCAAAAGACTTTTTTTAAAAGTCACAAAATAACTCTTATCGAAAGACTTTTATTTAAAAGTCTCAAAATAACTCTTATCGAAAAAACTTTTATTTAAAAGTCTCAAAATAACTCTTATCGAAAGACTTTTATTATAAAACTCAGTCAGAGACTTTTATTTAAAAATCAAATAATAAAAGTCTTTTTTTCTAAGAAATATTAAATACTAGTTCTACGACTACATTTGCGCAGACCGCGAGAAACTTCAGCATGAAATATCAATGAAAGTATTATTCATTATGTCGTCTCTATGTTATGCCAATTGAAGACGCATCTAAAAGAGGCGTAGACCAAAAACCGCTAAATTGGCCAAATTTTCATTTGAATATTTACTGAAGCGCAGGTGTTGGTAAATAAGAGTCGTAGATTGAACAGTCCAAAATATTGCGAAATTTGCAAATTATGGCACAAAATAAAGCGAAATTTCCAGTCTTCTCATTTGAGTTTAGATTGATGAAGACGCTAAGATTATTATGAAAATTTGATAGGAAGATGTTCAACAAATGGTCTAAAATCGCGAAATTTTAAAAATTCTTATTTGAGTTTAGATTATTATAAAAACTAGTTTTCCCATCTGCTATTCGCACCTAAGGGTTCTCCACGGTAATAAGACCGCTAATTACTTAAGAAACTGCTTTCCAACACCACAAATTATAATAACATAGTCATGATTATGACACTACTGAACCGTGATATACACCATGGAGGACCAATGCAAAAGAATATAGTCAAGATCACAAGGAACATTTCAAACCACATTTCGTTACTGACATTCAATCGCTGAAAAAATACCGAAGAGGATCACAAATAGTAACAATGCCCTCCCTATAAATCATATTAATTCTTGACCAGCGTCAACAGACGAGTCGATATAGCCATGTTTTTTTTGCATTACAGTTCAAGACATATTGCGTTTTTACTCTTTAGCATTGGTCTTCCTTGGTAATTGTCGCGATTCAGTATTGTCAAAAACAGGGCAATGTATTTCTTTGTTGACATTGAAAAGCATTTTCTTAAGTAATTAGCGGTTTTGTTACCATGGCGATCCCATAGCTGCGAATGGCGCTCATGCATTGATCTAGGCACGATTTGCCGCTTGGTTGGAAGTACATTTGGCTTTGCATAGTTACTATTTTTGATCCTCTTTGGTATTTTTCCCCGATTTAATGATTTGTCAGTAACGGAAAGTGATTTAAAACAATTATTATGATCTTGACTATATTCTTTAGCATTGTTCTTTCATGGTGTTAATTGCGGTTCAGTATTGTCAAATTAATAATGTTGCTTGCAATGCTTTTATGTGTGGTCGTTTTTGGACTTGAAAAGCAGTTTCTTCAGTAATTAGCGGTCTTATTACCAAGCAGATCCCTTAGCTTCAAATTGCGCCCCTGCACATTAAGGCAGGTCAGAACACATAGCGACTCCGTTTTCTGCTGAGTTAGCTATATTACACACACTTCAGTCAATAACCCAATTCGTCAGTAAATCAAAGTTCTGCAGACAATGCAATATGCACGCAGAGGGCAAGCAACTAAGGAAGTTGCTGACCATTGCAATCACCCAATTTCTATACACACTAGATCAACACTTTCACTATTTTGTTTATAATCAATATGACCCATTGTTACCATATAAATAGCCTTAAGTTTACTCAATAAAATCAGTCTCAGTACAACCAAGAACTGTTAATCATTTCTACCATCGCACCCAGCAGAGAATCTATCGCTGTGTCTTTAGATCCTCAATTGTGCGCATCGAAGGATACCCTCTCCGCAGTCCAACTGGTTCAAGTGCTAGTTGCGACGTCCCATTGCAAACAGTTTATGTACTGTATGCATCCCAACTTTTACACTACAAAAGTCAAGTCAGGCAGTGTATGTACTGCCTGCAGCACACACAACACACACACAAACAGGAGCTGTACAGCCAATTTTACATTTACAAACTCAAATAAGAATTTTTAAAATTTCGCGATTTTAGACCATTTGTTGAACATCTTCCTATCAAATTTTCATAATAATCTTAGCGTCTTCATCAATCTAAACTCAAATGAGAAGACTGGAAATTTCGCTTTATTTTGTGCCATAATTTGCAAATTTCGCAATATTTTGGACTGTTCAATCTACGACTCTTATTTACCAACACCTGCGCTTCAGTAAATATTCAAATGAAAATTTGGCCAATTTAGCGGTTTTTGGTCTACGCCTCTTTTAGATGCGTCTTCAATTGGCATAACATAGAGACGACATAATGAATAATACTTTCATTGATATTTCATGCTGAAGTTTCTCGCGGTCTGCGCAAATGTAGTCGTAGAACTAGTATTTAATATTTCTTAGAAAAAAGACTTTTATTATTTGATTTTTAAATAAAAGTCTCTGACTGAGTTTTATAATAAAAGTCTTTCGATAAGAGTTATTTTGAGACTTTTAAATAAAAGTTTTTCGATAAGAGTTATTTTGAGACTTTTAAATAAAAGTCTTTCGATAAGAGTTATTTTGTGACTTTTAAATAAAAGTCTTTTGATAACTGTTTTTGAGACTTTTAAATATAAGTCTTTAAAATAACTGTTATGAAATGACTTTTATTTTAAAAGTCTTTTAATAACAGTTATTTTGGAGTAATATATTAAAAGTTTTTTATAACTATTATTTTCTGAGGAAAAAAATAAAAGTCCTCAATAACTGTTATCCAAAAAACTTTTAAAATAAAACTCTTAAAATAACTGTTATTTGCGGAAAACTTTTATAATAAAAGTTATAACTGTTACCGTCCCTGAATTAAAATTGAAACAAAAATTGATTTTACCATTTGGCGGCGCTGGATTAATGTCTAAGCAAACGTCTGCCGGTTGTCATAAATTAACAAGTCAGAAACTCCCACCGAACTGATAAGTAAGTAGAACTGACATTTAGCCACACATAGAAACCAATTTCTCTTCCTGACAGTTGATTAAGAATTTATGAACAAAGCCAAGTGTTGGGCAAAGACAATTTCCAAGTTGGCCGGGCTAATATTTGTGTTTTAGTTTAACACCAATACCAAAGTCAATGACATTTGCGTTTCTGAAATATTTTTTTGGCACAGATTAGAAATGGAATCGATTAAATTTAATGGGGCTGAGAAATTTTTTGATTAAAAAAAACAAAGCATAGATTTTGGGAGTATGCCTAAGTAGTATCAAAGGCACTACATATATAGATACCGCATCTCATACAAACTTTGTTTTTTGGGATTCAATGTCAACTCCCAAGAAAAATCGTTTTTTGCGTCACATGTGTCAACTTTAATATCTATAAATTTTGGCTCTCAGCCGTATAGCTAAATTAAAAAACGTTTAGCTAAATTTTAATATTTGTATCCTCGTAAGGGCAGCGAGATCCAAAAATTGGGATTCAATGTCAGCTGCCAAAAACAATCCATTTTTGCTTTACATGAGTCTTCTGTATTATCTAAAAATCTGTGGTAGTATGCAAACTAAATTTAAGTGGCAAGCTATTCATCAGTTTGATTTTTATTAAAGAATATACCGGCCTGTTCCCGATTCCGATTCCGATCAAATCATGCGGAATCGGAATTGTCAAATGTACTCGCTTCCAAAACTGAGAGTGTTCTTCGGCTTTTAACTTCAAAGCCCCATTTACGTTCATTCGTTTCTCTTGATGACAAAAAGGTTCGTTCCGAATTCTTTAATGGTCTCTTAGAAATCACAGCTCTTAAAAACAAAAAAAAAAAGTAAAAATAATCTTAAAATCCAAGAGTTTTTTGTGCGAGATTTTCAAATTTAAAAAGTAAAAACATAAGCTCGGCTCACATTGTACATAAAATATTAAATTATGGTTAAAATAGTTAAACTTTCGATTGAGTAAACTTTATACAATACTTTATACTGTCCAGGCGAGCGTTGCTTCGCCCCTTAAGTCTTTCAAACACAAAACGAAGAAATGAAGCTTACGTTACAATTGCCACCTATCAAATCTTTATTATAATCCAGTGGTGCTCAAAATGCCAAAAGCCTATCCCGTGGGATAGAAACTCATAATTCTGCCGGCGTCGCAAAGAGAGGATTCGTGTGTTCCATAAATAGCACGCTCAGCGGCTTGCTCTCTCACTACGTGTGCATTCGTCTTTTTCTTCTCTCATGAGGCATTTGTTTGTTTGCTTTTTGCACCACTGCTAAAATCTTATTAAATTTAAAAATTTGCAAATTTCTGGATTTTGATTACTTTTCAAACTTCACCATCTATAAGTTCACACGTGCTCAGAATAATCTAAAATCATATAGAGAGTAATTTTCGACATTTTTGAGAACTTTCGAACAATACCATCAGTTCATTTACCTGCCTTAATAATTAAAACTCATAAAAGTTTTAAGATTTCGTGATTTTTTGGACTGTTATATGGTGTATACACACCTCCTATTTACCCGTCTATTTAAGCGTCTTTATGACAATCGAAACTTATATAAGGTTGTCAAAAAAGTCTTGCGGTATTTTTATTGAATTTTTAATTGTTCATAATGCGATTTAAGTCAAATATGCTCCGTTTTGTTCGATGACGAGTTCCCAACGAGATGCCAACTTCATAATGCCCCTCTTATAGAAGCTCGCTTCCCTATTGGCAAAAAACTCGGAGAGCCAATTTTCACAGGACTCTCTTGTGGCCAACTTCCGACTACCAAGCTCGTTCGCCATGGACAGAAATAGGTGGTAATCACTTGGTGCGAGATCCGGACTATACGGTGGATGCAAAAGAACCTCCCATCCGAGCTCCCGGAGCTTCTGGCGCGTCACCAAAGATGTGTGTGGCCTGGCGTTGTCCTGATGGATGACAATTCGGCCTCTGTTGATCAAAGATGGCCTCTTCTGCATGAGTGCTGCATTCAAGCGGTCCAGTTGTTGGCAGTACAGGTCCGAATTGAGCGTTTGGCCATAGGGGAGCAGCTCATAGTGAATGATTCCCTGCCAATCCCACCAAACACACAGAAGAACCTTCCTGGCCGTCAATCCAGGCTTGGCCACCGTCTGGGCAGCTTCACCGCTTTTCGACCACGACCGTTTGCGCTTCACGTTGTCGTAAGTGACCCACTTTTCATCGCCAGTCACTATCCGCTTCAAAAATGGGTCGATTTTGTTGCGATTCAGAAGCGATTCGCATGCATCCATACGGGCAAAAATGTTTTTTTGCGTCAAGTCGTGTGGCACCCATACATCGAGCTTCTTTTTGAATTCAAGCTTCTTCAAATGGTTTATAACGGTTTGATGATTCATGCCCAGCTCTTGGCCGATGCTACGGCTGCTACTATGCCGGTCTCTTTCGATCAATTCAGCGATTTTATCGCAATTTTCGACGACAGGCCTTCCGGACCGTGGCGCATCTTCGATCACCTCTGCACCAGAACGAAAACGTTGAAACCATCGTTGTGCGGTGGAAATGAAAACTGTATCGGGTCCATAAACTGCACAAATTTTATTGGCAGCATGAGATGCATTTTTGCCTTTATCGTAGTAGTACTGTAAAATAAGCGGTATTTTCTCTTTATTTTGCTCCATGTTTGCGACGCTTAACTCACGAACGACTAAAAACAAACAACAATAAATCAAACACAAAAAGCTCTAGCGTGAACCGGTGCGACGAATACAATTAGAACTACGCGCTTGCAAAGACAAGCTTGCGGAAATACCGCAAGACTTTTTTGATATATGAGCTTTTCAAATTTCGAGTTTTTTGGACCTTTCCTGTGAACACCTTATATTTAACAGAATATTTACAAGTCTTCTTTACTCTCTGTTGCGCCTCCAGTAGGCGACTAGACTTTTGATCGCACATTAATAGAACGTAGGTACATTTATTCACTTATTATCGATGTTTGATACTTATAATGTTTGACGTTATAAACGTAATTGTAAGATGTAAAGATGTAGATTAAATGCGAACGAGCGTACGAGTGTACGAGATACGAGAAACAAGATACGAGATACTTTTATACGTTTATTAATTAGTGCGTAGCCCACGCCATCTTGATTGAGACTGTCTAGATCTTAACCTATTCTCGCCAGGGCTGCACAAACGAGTCGGGACGGTGTCAAGAGCACTGATTCAAAATTCAGGGCCCCAGAGATATATCGGATTCTTGAGCGCGAAATTTAAAAATGTATGAGTCTATAACACTCTCTAAACTTATCATAAAAATTTGCAAATTTCACAATTTTATATTGAAGAAAATATATAGACAAAGATTTAGAAAAAATCCATTCAAGTTTTGTATGTTCCTTAAAACACGCTATTATAATTTTTTAAATTTAAATCCTCGAGTTTAAGTATGCCGCACTTTAAAAATTGAAATTTATTTTCTTATAAAGAATAATTTTATGTTTCAAAGCAGTCGCAAAAATAATAAATTAGCCTTGATAAACATTTCGAATGATGAATATTTATTAAGTTTTTAAGCCCAGAGACATGTTATGTGTGTTTCTCTAACAGAGTTGTCACTCTCATTACAGAAATGATTAAAGAAATTACCCTAGTCATATCCGTTTCCCCGCAAGTTTGCTCCATATTCGCTTAATATGGACAACATGCTGAGGCTTAAATCCACTCCCAGCCCAAAAGTATGCAGCGCACGACGCGCTGGCATGTTCGCTTCCCTTCTGTCTGGTAGATTGAAGTTGACTTTTTGCGTTACAACAATTGACATAAATGCCAAGAGAGGATATTACCAATTGCCTTAAGCCAATTGTGTCATGAATACGCAGCCAGCGGCAGGAACAGCAGGAGCTGATGGCGAGGATGACTCTGACACACACACACACACACTGTAGCTTATAAACGAAATTCAATAGCTGAAAATCAGCGTCACAGCTGCCTCTGTTCCGCTCGGAAGGGAGTTTGTATTTATTGCAATGGCTCGAGTTAGCTTCCAACTATTTTTCAAACTGACAGATCGTTATGACGTAATGCATTGTGCGAGTGTCCCACTATCGAGGCTCTGCCAGCTGCCAATTTCCGGCTATGCATTTGGAAACTCTTTAGCCCCTCCTCCCTTACATTTCTCTCAGTGAACTGGCAGTTTTGGTTGCAGTGCTGCCTGGACAGACATTTAACCCATTGAATCTGAGAAATGATTTGGCTTGTAGGGTTATGGTTTTCTGGAAAATAAATTAAAGGTGCTGCTTAAATAATTACAAGATTGGACAAATTGTCAACAGCGTATGAAGTTTTTTACTTCATGTAATTATCCCATCAATATTACGCTGGCTCTAGGTCTCCAACAGCTGTTTCATTGGTAACTCTACCAAATCATCAGTGACCTTTCCCTACATGTACTGGCCCCAACGACTCTTTCTCCATGCTGGAGCTGCCATAATCATTTGGGAATAAACGACTTGACAGCAAAATCCGGCACACATAACTGTGTTCCTCCCCGCTTCTAACACAGTAACCAATAGTTCGAGTACAGAGTAGTATTCAAACCGGGTTTTCGTTGCTCTAAATTGATTGGTATGGTTTGATTGGTTGTTCAGCCATTTTGCCTTTTTAAAGGTTTGGAAATCAGAGTAAAGACTTGGGAACTACAAAGCAAAGTCAATATAGTGAAGTATCCAAATGTTTAGTTATGCCGGCTCGAACTCATTTCTTGGATGGGACAGATGACCTCGAGCCGGCATAACCAAACATTTGGATTTACATAGATCAGAGCGCTAAAAACCAAGACATTATACAGAAGTATAATACATATTATTTCGTATGTGAAGCGAAATAAGTTTTTAAATTTTCTTTTTAACTTTTTTTAGGTACTTAATTTTTTCAAAAATGCTCTGATTTCCCTTAAAATGCCTAAGTTTAAAGTTCTCTTAGTTATGTAGATTGCTTTGAGTTTGAACTTAGAACAAAATAAGAATCGGTCCAATATTCTAAAAGACGTTTTGTTTATTTTGGTAACTTCTATCATGTTTGCAAATTGCTTACAGATTTTAGGTTTGATCTGCTATTTTGGTATGTTTTGAGTAAATATTTATTTGAAATTATCTATTTTGAAATTCTTATATGTTATTAATTTAATTATCATCTAATCTATCTAATTTACGTTTTAGATACAAAATCGGTTTCTTTATTTTTTTTTATTGTACATACCTATTTTATCACAAAAATTGTCGGCAATAAAGGGTTAAACTTTTCGCAAAACTCTCAGGGCCCGCTCCCTCTTTGCACTACGTGCGGCCGTGTCCGTGACTGTCTTAAGTGCCTAAGTGACATTAAAGTTGCACAAGCCATGGTTCCTTCTCACCGCTTACCAACTTACCTCTTACCCTCCCAAGCACCTTGTGACTTTTATTGATTTTAAAGTGCAGCAGGCAAACAAAAAAAATAAAATAAAATAATAAAAATTCGAACTGTCGTCTGGTAGTCGAATGCCATTTGCAATTTCGCCCTTTACTAACATTGTTCTTCTCTTCTGCTTCTTTTTCTTCTTCCTCCTCTTCTATTCTCCATTTCTCTGGCACGCTTTAGGTTACAAAATGTCTCGTCCTATATGCAGGAATCGTCTAACCAATGCCGATGTCGATGAGACGCTCTGCAGCGTTGCTAATCGCCCGGAGCCGTCGGTGGTGCCATGTAATACACACAGCTGTCCGCCGCGGTAAGTACAGGACAGGAGGATGAGAATGACAGTTGGCGCTGTTACCCCTCCCCGAACGCTACTCTGTGTAGTAGGTCCCTATGCAATTGTAGATACACTGAAAAAAAAATTTGATTAGAACTTAAAACTTATTATGCGACTGGGTGACCGGGCCGGAGCTTCGTTTCAAACAAATTCCAAATAAGGTTTTAGTATAAGGAACAAAATTGGGTTGAATTCGATTAAAGACAAAAAGGTCTAAAACTTTTTCGCTAAATAAGTGATTTAATGCCACTTTATTTTTAAACATAGATCAGAGATTTATCATTAATGTCGATCCACAGATAGAATAGCTCTCCAATGAGTGAAAAGGTTCAATGGGGTAAATGCTATACATTTTCAACTAGATCAACTTTAAGAACTAAAGCTTGTGATACAGTGAAGTCAACATATTTTGTTTCCTATTTTAGCATACGTGCAGGAAAAGATCTCATTTGTGATTGCTTTTTGTTGAGTTAAAAATTTTCGTCAACTGCAGAACTTTAAGTTAAATAACCTACATCTATCCATCAAAAAAAAAAAAAAAATGTTCACGATTTAAAAACCATTTTAGTTTGCAAACTTATTAAAAAATTTAATTTTTGTCTACTTCGGCTGATTCCTTTTTCATTAAGAACCATCACTTTTAGTCGCTCCTTTACTATTTGAAATTCTTTGCTAAACGTTGTTCTGCCATATAAATTGTTTCTAGTAAATATTTTTTGTAAATATTTCGGTTGTTGAATAAAATATAACGAATCTAATGAATGGTTGGCCTTTGATTTTGAAGTTTGAATTAAATCGCTGACCATTTGCCGCTATATTGTGCACTGTATCTGTTGCTCCGAGCAAAGTCATTTAAAAGCATGAATCAAATCTTCAAATGTACTTCAGAAACACATTTGAATCTGGATCCGTGCCGATGAGCAAGCAGTTCAATGGTTCTGGTGGCTTCTCAATTTCCAATTGTACTTTTCTTGATGAGGAACACATCCCGGTGGACTCATTTTTGAATTTGACCGCATGACAATTGGGACATTGCACCAATCAGGACTTTCGGATGAGCGGAATATTCGATATCTGGCTCATACTCGAAAGTGAGACGAAGGAAAGAAGCAGATGTAAATGCTTGATGTTCTTGTGGGCGTTGTCGGTAAAATGTTCTGCGTGTGTTAACATCTGTCCGGCGTTGGAAAGCGAATTGTTGATCTGTTCTTGCTGCCCTAACATTTCGCATGTGTGTTGCTGCATTCGTTCGACGGCCCAAATAGCCACCCCTACGTGTTGCTGGCTTTGATTACTTTAACACAGACACACACAGATAGGCCAAATGGAAACGATTGATACGATTGATGAAAATCGATATTCCGGTATTTCAGTAATTCACAAAATATTCACAATAATGAAACACAAAGTGACACAGATGACCAAACTACTGCGTCGTCAACTCAAAAGAATGTTTTGCAGAGGGAACCAAATCCCCTAGCGTTACGAAATATAGTCCAAGTTATGCTTTTGACTGGCTCAAGGTCGGTGGTTAATAATAATTCAATATAATCATCATATTTTGGAATAGCAAATGGTATGTCCGTACAACGATTGCTGTTTCGAGGATAACTATATCCTCTCATCAGCGGACTTTGTTTGCTGTTCACTTTTTAAATAGCCTAAGAGTTCGCTATTAGTCCGCGAGTAATAACCTGGGAATTCCTATGTGTTAAACTCGCAGCCTGAAATTCTTCTATAAGAAAATACACATAAATATCTATAAAAATGCCAAATATCTATAAAAAATATTTTATTAAAATCAGTTTAGCCGTTTCGGAGGAGTTTGCTAACTAACATGTGACACGATATTTTTATACATATATATGTATAAATTTTCTGAACAATCTTGTGTAAAATAGTGGCTGAGTTTGGTAAAATTTATCACTTAAATTTTATATTTATTTACCAGCAATTTGTTTAAATATTTTTTGCAGTGTGTCCGATTTCCCTTGGCTCACCTGCCGCCCACCTATCAATTTAAATGGCATTGGTTATCGCGTTCACGTTTTGATTGCCTTCCCAGGCACACTATTATCAACGAACCAGACCTGGTCTGGGCTCCAGGGGCCTTGTCGCTGCTCTTCTCTCTCTTCGTTTTCTTCTTATTTATCGTTTTGTGACATTTTGCAAAACCAAACCGAAACTTTACGCCAATTTTTGGCCGCGGCGCAACGCCTTCAAATTCTAATCTCAGTTCTCGGCTCTGTTTATGGCTGTTTGCGGCTTTTTCTTTGCCTGCGGGGTGAGACATCAATTATTGTTTTTGATTTTGTCTGTCTTTCTTCGTTTGTTTTCCTGGCAACGCTAAGAGGCAGTTTGGGTTTTTTTTTTTGGCTAATAGTTGTTTGGGGTGGGTTGGGAATACTAGAGAAACTGAAGTAGTAGAAGGCAATTGGAGTTAATTGCAGATGATGAAGTGTATTGATAGTGGCAATTGTCATTAATTTTTTGTATCATTTTCTCTCTTCATTTCGATTTCGATTCAGCGAGCAATGCTAGTTTTTTTTTACTATTTAGTCTTCAACTTAAAACTATTGAGTATGAAATTCTCTTTAATATTCTCCGTATCAAATGATGTTTCGAGGATATCCAATTGATACTAACATAGGTTGTCAGTATTTGTATTAAATGTTTAGTATCTAGTTTAATACTAGTTTATATCAATTCGATATTTCAATTGTCAAACTCTTAGCATCATTATGATACTAGCTTTTATCAATTTAATATTTTTCTTATCAATTCAGCTCTCTATAAAATGCAAGTATTCTGAACTCTTTTAAAATGTATATTATTTATACAAATGAAATGAGTTCGTCAGGTGTGGACACATCACTATGGGAAGCATTCTGCATGCTCCGTGTTCATGTGGATGATGTTTAAACAAAAGTCACTGTAATGATGTGCCTCATGCTGAAGCCCTTAAAAGTATATCTTTGCGCAATCGCAGAGAACCATAGTGAAAAAACATCTCTTGTGCAGCTGTCTGTTCTTGAAACCTCTAGCATTGAGTGTCATCTTGCAAAGCGCTGAAACAGATGTTGCAGCATTGTGGCGTGATATATGTTTGGTCTACGATTTGTTTTCTGAATACATTTGACAATTACATTATTTTTAATTCAATTCAGTTCAATCTCTCATAGATTGAATGTTGTAAATTTTACACTCTACCAGCATTCACATTCATTCAAATTCATTGGAGTGAGTGTCAAAACTCATTCAATTCATTTTAAGTTTGAAGCTTCATTAGATGCTTTGCAGCCCTCTATTACTGATGTGTTTGTACTTAAATCAAACTACTAAATGTGACAAGACAAGCATCGCTAGCTGCGACATTCATCATGCTTCGTTTCACATAAGAGTATGACCTCGATTTTTCGAAATAACATTTGTTGACGTTAGAAATTTTTTAGTTTTAAATGAATACTTTTGCGTATCAAATTTATATTTAAAGTGTCAAAATAATACCCAAAATATCAATTTGATTTTTCTTGATTTATATTGATACAACAAATTAAAAGTGACTAGTTTTATATTCAATTCAAGACAACGGGTATCAAATTGATTGATATTGATATATTTTTTTAAGGGAGTAGGTTTTAATACCCTTCTCGTAGTTTGCCTCTTTATAACCCCATTATGCCCAAGTTTTGGATATGCTTTTTCTATGCTAACTGAAGAAGAAATATCAATTTTGTTTGACAATCTTACTTCACTTACCCATGAACAGCCCAACAATTCTAAGTAGCCAAGGTTTTTCTTTAGCAAACAAATTCCCAACGTATTTTCACTCTCACAGCCATTTAGCTGGCAATAACAGTAACTTTTTTGTACCTTTTTCATACAGGAATACAACACCTTACTGCTTACATTCCCTACTGACCTCTCCTCTTTTTTTCACCTAACCGCATGCACTTTAATGTCGAACATATTTCAAAGCGTGTGAATTTGTTTTCTTTTTTTATGTTGGTTCGCCGCATTCAACTTGTTTTTACCCAACTATTTATTTAAGCTAATTCACACAAAAAAAAGGAAACTACAGAGCGCTCACTGACCACTTGTATTTTATTCCCTTCCGTCCCTTCTCCTCCAACAGTTGGATAACCGACGATTGGAGCACTTGCAGTCGCCTCTGTGGACATGGCTATCGTGAGCGTATGGTTGTCTGTGCCGAGGAGACCAATGGCATCAAAACGAGGGTAAGTAGTACAAGCACCAAAAAAGTTTTGTCCGAAAAGTGGCCATTACCCAAGTGCCGGCAATCCGCCCACTTTTAAACGCTGCTAATTTTTGCATACGAAATTGAAGACGGGCGAGATGGGCCAGAGTTCATACTTCTACATACTACAGCTTATTATTACCATGCTTTCTCACACTTTTCGCTTTTTTCGTCTTTCCTTTTCTTTAACAGGTTGCAGATATTATGTGCCGCACTCCAAAACCGCCAACACAAGAGACCTGCATTATCGAGGAGTGTCCGCACTGGGAGGTGGAGGACTGGACTGGTGTAAGTACCAAGTACCTGGCAGCTAGCAAGCAGCCATCCAACCAGCAAAACCAACCAACAAGTCGTGTAATAATCATGCACTTTTCTGTGCTCTGAGACGTAGACGAAAGCGTTGACGAGGGCATGTCTGGGCCCTTCATTGTGTATACTCAGCTAAATGTCTGGGTTGCTACTGGTTGTTTGGATACTCTGGACTGAATTTGGGCTGTTGTGGCTATTGAGAGGTGTTTGTTAGGGAAATTTGAGACAATTAGTTCTCCAGTCTTGCCGTGATTTATTTTTAGCAAACGTCTTTGGCCAACAAATAACAGATTAAATATAAATAGTCTCGTTTGGAGTTTTCTCAAAGACCAATTACAACTTATTCAATCGATACGATCAAATTCTCCTTTTAAATTTAACATTCATTGCAAAAGTAAGTGAGTTTTTTTAAATCTAAATCATACAATGAATACCTTTCTTGAATTTTGTCGTACGGATTCAGGGATTAGAGGAACCGAATGTACTAATTTTACAGCTTATAGATTTTATCAATCAAAGTTAAAAGAACTGTCTGACTGCTATGAAAAACAAACAACTTAACAAACACCGCACTTTCAGGCGGTCGTTCTGACTGGTTCATACACAACTACATAGAAGCCTATATGTCAAGTTTTAACCAGAAAACTATAGAGCTGAGGGACTAGTTAGACTGTCCCGCTTTTACTCTCTGCCGTTAGTAATGCAGCCAAACTTATTTTGCTAAAAACTTAAACCTGGGCTGTCGATTTATATTTTATATTGAAATTACCTTTCTAATATTTAATAAGTGAGTTTAGCTGGCTCTAGGTTCGAAAAAGTTGCGTTTGTTCACAACTGTAAATAACTTATGCATTATACACCAAAAAAGAGCTGGTTGCCTAGTACGGTACCGTTTCATCATCCTCCCGAATGAATCTTCAGTAGGCTTACCGCTGAAGAAAACCTAATTTCACCTGCCTCTCCATACAATCATTGCTTTGATCAGTTGGGAACCGCAACAACAATGAAAGTAAAAATAGACAAGCAATGATGCTTCCAGGTTCTCGGTGGTAATGCTTAAGCTAAATGCTCAAATTTCTAAGTGGTGTGTAATGCATAAGTTTGTTACAGTTGTGAACAAACGCAACTATAGCCAGCTAAACTCACTAATTGAATTGAAATTTTTACCACATTTGCCTATAGAGTATATCTGCTGCAGTTTTCGCCCGTCTACCTTCCACTTTTTTTTGTTGGCCTAACTTACTTTGCCTGTTGGCTCGTAATAAGCTGCTAGCCGCTAGACTTCAGGCTCAAGTCTCTTCCCGGTCATACTACAACTTAATCAACTTGGTGGCGACGGCAGCGCAGCTTACTTAAGTTTGTCTGGCCGCAAGTTCTTGTAGCCCCCCGTTTTCCATTTTCCTTTCTTCCACTTGGTTGCTGTTCATTTAAACTGCAACTTTATTAATGTTCGCCTCAGTTTCAACGTATGTATGTAACTAACTTAGGCTGCCTGGGTGGGAAGAGTATGAGAAGGGGATTTAAGACGCTTGCGTGGGGTGTCAAGTTTATGTGTTGTTTAATTGAATTGTCTTAAGTTTTTTTATTTTTTTTTTTTTCGCGTCTGGATGTTACTTTACGTTTTTGGGTGGCTTAAAAGTTAATTTTTTTTGTGGGTGCCGGGGATTTAGCTTGAAGTTGGGGTAGGTTAGAAAAGGGAGGAAAAGTTATGGGAATGAGCTTTGAGATTGAAGTTGGGTGGGTTATTCTGATACCTGTTAATTGGGAAAAACTTTAGATACATACATACGTTTACATACATATTTAAAAATGTTCCCAGACTTGCCAAATGCACATTCGTTATATCTTGGAAACTGAGAGCTTTGTAGCAAAACTGATAACCGATTTGGAATCAGGTGGACCCAATTTCTTTGGAAATGTGGATAGCGCTTGTATATATTTTTTGTTTTGCTCTTAACTGATCATTAACATAAACATGGCTATTTAAATCTGCGCACTTTCCTTTATTTTACCCTTTATTCATATATTACCAAACTCCATAAAATTGATAAATGTTATATTATAGCGATGCTGGGCTCTGACTCCGGGAACCGGAGTCGACTCTTAGAGCAGCGGCATTGATGGCAATGACAGGCGTTGACGATTTATAATTTTGACTTATTGAACTGGGCTACGAAGGGGCCAAATGAGTTCCGCACTCACCGTGATCTCCGGACTAACCCCTCCTGACTATAATAATTTCCCAGAAGTTTGAAACGCATAGAAATATTCATTTCCGACCCTATAAACTATATATATTCTTGATCAGGGTGACGACCTGAGTCGATTGAGCTTTGTCCGTCCATCTGTCTGTCCGTCTGTCTGTATGTCCGTCTGTCTGTTTCTACGAAAACTTGTCTCTCAGTTTTAAAGCTGTCGAGCTGAAACTTTGCACAGAGTTTTTTTTTTACTGCATACTACTAATATGTCGGAACCGACCGGATCGGATGACTATATCTTATAGCTGCCATAAGAACTATCGGTCGAAAAGGGGGTTTTGGTGAGAAAAACTTTTTTGTTTTTAATGTTAACGGCTCTCAACTCAGCGATTACACTAGTTTACAAAATAATAAAAATTTTGCGATCCCGAATGTTTGGTAGCAATTTCTTATGTAAGTCCCCCCGCTGAGTCCAAAAATCTTTATCACGATTTTTTTAGTGGGGCCGTTTTCGAGAAATAAGAGAAAAGCTAGTTTTTTGATTGCACTAATTTTTCAACCGAAGTCAATCACAAAAAATCTTAACCAGGCACAAAATAAATTTGGCAGGTCATAGTAGTCCTTAATTAGAATAGTTTGAATGTTAACTATGCCCTCCTCGACGAACACAAAAACAATCAAGCTAAGGCCCGTTTTCTCATGTTGCTGTTTTTGCAAATCTAGGTGGATTTGCTGCATTTGCTTTGCTCATGTTCAAGGTTAGCCATCTAGATGGATTTCGTTGCCATCTACTTCATATTCATTGATTTGAAAACCATGTACATGCTTAACCAAATAATGTATTTTTATGTATGCGCGCATATGGTCACACTAAAAATTATTTAAATTAAGAAGAGAACTGCTGCTAAAAACAGTTAAGTCTGATAAAAAGTAAAGCCAAAATGAAAAATATTAGATGTGGATTTTGTATGCAAGACACCTGCAGACATAGCCGAAGAGACAGATCCGCAGTTTAATTCCCCTAGTTCATTGCTTGAGCTAAGTTCACACAGGCAGATAATTTAGGCAAATTTTTATAAAGGTAGAGATGATTAAAGATTTTACAGGATTTAAAACTATGCTTTCATACGTAAATAATTTGATCAAATATGGCCGGAAAGTTTCACAATTTGGCCTATTTTAACAAAAGTTTGACCAAATTATTTGCCTGTATGAACGAAAAGCTAGACCTATTGCTTAATCTCCTATAATAGTATCAAGTCGTTCCAAAAGAAAACACTTTTCCTCCTCTGTGATATGCATGCTTTATTTTTTAAAATTCGCGCGCAACTAATAAAACAATATTTCAGCGAGTGGCAAGGCCCTGCCAACTCACTATTAGTGCCTTTCCAGCCCTCCCGGTGTGACCGTGGCGCAAATGCCCAAATTCATAATCCATCTACATGAGACAACCGATTGCACAAAATCCACCTAGTTGCGAAATCTAGGTGGATTTCGATTTGAACAAAAACAGAAACATGAGAAAACGGGCCTAAGTCAATTTGCATGAACTTAAAACCTGCAATTTTTCACCTTAATGTCAATAACTTCTATATTCTTCAACGGATTAGAATTAAGTGGCGTTGTATTTTAAATAGCTAAATCTTTGGTGACCAGCAATAAAATAAATTTTACACAATTTTTTTCGAGGGAAAATCGCACTTAAAATCTAGCTTTTTTTTAAAAAAAAATGATATATTTTATGCAAAGTTGGCGATAAGAGACTTTATAACGCCGAAGTCAAGCACCGGATTAAAAAGTGGTGTATGAATGAATGACAGGGCATTCAATTACCTCCCAAGAAAGAATTACCATTTCGTAATGAATGAATCGATACTGAATAGATGCACATCTAAAGATCTATAAACTAGCTTTTCTGCGATTTCTCGAAAACGGCCCCACTAAAAAATATTTGGACTGCATTTTTGGACTCAGCGGAGGGATTTTCATATGAAATTACTGTCAATTGGTCGGGATCGGAAATGCTGTAAACTGGTGTTATTAATGTTATATGCTTTCACACAGATTTGGAAGTTTTGGTCAAAATCGGATGACTT
>JAEIFU010004100.1:0-19672 GCA_018904235.1 Lordiphosa stackelbergi | reverse complement strand
ATTTTCAACCAGTTAAAATACCAGCTGACCCTTGAGACTGTTTATATCGCTGCACAGTATAATGGTAGTATATCGACATCTGGTGGTCAACTCACTCATTACCGATTCTTTTGCAACCAGCTCAATTACAATTCAATTACAACTACCTCAAATTAGTGTTTTAAACAAGTATTTCTTCGAAACTAATGTTTGATGTTGCACAACTCACCCAAATTTAGCAAATTTGCTACCAGTTTAATTCTACATGTATTCCAACTAGGTGTATGACAGTATTTTTATACCCTTGCAAAGGGTATTATAATTTTGCCCAGAAGTTTGCAACGCATAGAAATATTTATTTCCGACCCTATAAACTATATATATTCTTGATCAGGTGACGAGCTGAGTCGATTGAGCTTTGTCCGTCTGTCTGTCCGTCTGTCTGTTTCTACGCAAACTAGTCTCTCAGTTTTAAAGCTATCGAGCTGAAACTTTGCACAGAGTCTTCTTTTTACTGCACACTGCTAATATGTCGGAACCGACCGGATCGGATGACTATGTCTTATAGCTGCCATAGAACTATCGGTCGAGAAGTGGGTTTTATTTAGAAAATAGTTTGTAATTTAATGCTGGCTTTCTTGAACAAATATTGACATTATGAAGGTGTAACATCTTGGGAAGTTATGGCCTTCTGTTTTTTTTTGTAAAACTTTCGGTAAGACAAAGTTAGCTTTGGCTCAGACTGGTTATATAAAACTATTTGAGCGATTTGGAATCAACTACTTAAATTACTAAGCTGGCAAAGTCGGCTTCCAATGCGATATGCCACCTATTGCTCATCCAATGGATATATTTTCGCCACCTGATTATGGCCTCGGTAAATAAAATTGAGCAGTTTTAATATAAACACAAGTACAAATGCAATCGCTAGTGATTTATGTGGGCCCCCCGAATATTTCGTGAGAAGAAGCTAAATCGAACGAATTTGAATTCAGATTGTCATGGAAGATGTGTAAATAGTAACGTATATAAATTGGGGGTCTAGATGATATGGTTAAAAATCGGTAAATAGAGGGTAATATATGGTTAAAAAGTGTATTCAATATTATGAGCTTAGTTAATTGTAAAGATTTAATAAATGGCAATTATCGACGGGTAAATAGGAGGTGCTCAATTTTATAATAAGTTTAGATTGTCATGAAGACGGGTAATTAGAAGGTGTACATCTGACGAACGGTCAGAAAAATCTCGAAAACCGTCATAAAGACGGTTAAACAGACGGGTGAATAGACCGGTAAATATGCGGTAATATCAGAGGGTGGATTAATCGGTCGAATAATTTGAGACATTTGACAAATTTTATAATCAGCTTTGATTATTATAGATCGAAAGTTTTAGAAAAATGGCAAAAATTACCAAATTTTCGTATGAGTTTAGACTAGTATTAACACGGGTAAATGGTTTAGACTTTTAAGGTATGATAAAGAACGAAAGGTGTACAAAATCGGGTAATTTGCTAAATTTATAATTGAGGCAATTGTAATGTAGCTTCTTCGTTTTGTGTTTAAAATACGAAAAGGGCGTAGCAGTAGGAAGTGGACCAGCTAGAAAAATTAAACCAGAATTACCCTGGATCTGGAGGTCTCATGAATCAACAATAGTTCAGTACCAAAGTTGTTAAATCGTTGATTGTGAGGAGGAGACTGAGAGAAAGATTTTTCATTCAACTTACCACAAATATTGTTGAGAGTAAAGGCGGGAATCACCTGATTAAGCACCAGCTCACTATCCACCTTCTGGTGCAGCACATTGACAAATTTATGGCACTCCTCCCTGTAAATGATTTTCAATTTATTGACATTACCAAATATCCCAATAAACTCACTTAAAAATGGTCAAAAAAGACTGCAGCACATTAAAATGGAAAGCTGGTGTCAAAGTTTTGCGTCTCGTATGCCATTTCTGATCTAAGTGAGAGTATTGATAAGAGCTTATATAACAAATAATTACAATTATTCACATACCGGTGCTTATCAGCAAGCCCTCGCCCAAAAAGGGCTTGAGCAGTTCGTAGACCACATTTTTGGTTATCAATTTGGTGCTCTGAAAGATTTCCTCCGCCTCCTCGGCTCGTATTACATTGTACATGGGCGCAAACAGAAAGTAAAAAAGGAAATTCTTTCCCTTGGCTTGGGCAGATGAATCACGCACATAGTTAAAGACGCTGGCTTGAAAATTAATCAAAATTGAAATTCATTTACACTCTACCAAGGTTAAAGCTACTTACACGGTGTACCCTGAAGTAAGTCCAAGTTGTTGCCAAAACGAGTCTTGCCTGGTATAATTGCTACCCTGCTCCTTAAGGAGCTACCATCCTGGGTGACAACACGCTTGCACAGCGATAGAATGTAGTAATGTCTATTGAGGCGCTTTATTAGGGTCCAAAGAACGACTATGAACAAGGGTGAAGCCAGCAGAATGATTAGCATGATGGAGATCCGTTTCACAGCGCGTTTCACAGTACACTGATCTGGCAATAGCTTTGCGATTAAGTCGTCTACTGATAGTGAAATCAAGACAGTTTTATAAATAAGTCGAGCAAAAAGTCTAAACATCATGATGATTGACATAATATAATATAAAAGCAAAAAGTACAAAGTCATATAAGGGTTTTCTATTAAGATTCCAAATCGCTTTACATAAAAATCTTGATCCAAGACCTGTTTCAGTTCAACTAAATGGCAGATGTCAAGTGCACGTGTAAAAGTACAATGAACTTATTGATTTTTAATTTCATTTGCGTTTCAAAAGTTGATTATTATTGAAAAAAAAAAAAACAAAACACCTTTTTAAAAGTTGCATTAAACAGTCTGTCTGTCAAAATCGTTTCAATAAAATTTCAGAATAATATTGCCGCAAAATAACAGTCAGGCCTGTTCCCGTTTTCGATTTCGTTCAAATCAGGCGAAACGCAACAGTTAATGTCAAAGATTGGCAATCTACGCAGAGAGAGAAGACTGAAACTTGGATAGGCGTTTCCATTAGTGTTAAAAAGCGAAACCGTATACCCAAAAGAACCGCTTAAAACTCAGAACCGATATTTTTGGAACCGAAAAGACTGAAAAGAACGAAAACATTGTACCGGTACAGTTTCGGTTCTGAGTTTTGGGGGATTTTTTCTCAATTTCTCTCAATTTTAAGCTTGAAGGCCTGTATCCAGCACTGCGGAAAATTCCTGACAGGAGTTTGCGGTTGGTTCGCGTGTGTGTGGAACAATTAAAACAGGTGACCAACAGTACTGCAGCAGTTGTAAAAAAAATAAAAATTTAATAAAAATTATTGGCGCAAACAAGAATTGCCTAAATACATTCGCATTTATTTCAAGCATTTTGTCCACTCAGTGGGCGGATCATTACCTTGTCTTTGGTCGATGGGTGAACCGCTTTATTGGCTTTCGATCTATGCATACAAAAGTTGAAAAGTCGAAATTTTCATTGCAAGGAAAATTATACACTGGAAAGCATAAAGGAGACGAGCGAGAGGTGAGGCAAGTTGAAAATGTATTGATGATTGGCTACTATTATTCTACCATTTGTTGGCAGCATTCGATCAAACTAAAGATGTCTTGCCAAAGAAGCGATGAGGAGCGCCAAACGGCGAGTCCTTTCAACCGTGTTTAGTTTTTGGACAGTTTTGTTTCGCTTTGCGTACGTGCCAAAAGGGAATAAGGCGGTCAATTTCTTGTCCACCGTTCATTACACAAAAAATGTTGAAGGCAAAGCCATGAAACCCGAAGTTTGACTACCTTGTTCTATGGACCAAATGCTAACGCTAACACAACAAAACGGCCAACAAGACGCTGAACGTATGCATTTTTCTGCAATATTATTGATGTAATGGCATTAGCCACTCATATAATTTGTAAACAAAAACGATGGAATCATCCGAAAACACAGGATACGCACATTTTTACATTCGCTTTCCAAAACATTGGTCCTCGCAAATGTCGAAAATCGCATGAATAATCCACACATTCTCGCACAGCTAACTGAATCGTTCTTCGTCAGAGCAATATATATTTTGCCAGCAGTGTTGTGGTTCCTCAACACAGCAGTCCTGACACACTCACCGGCCGAAAATTCTGTCGAACATGTTCAGTCTCAATATGTGGCCAAGCAGTTGGTGTGCTGGACTGCTGGGCGGGAGGTCGTTGGATCGATCCCGCCTCGGAACATCTAAAAAAAAAAGTTTTTTTCGTTCTTTAGAAAATAGCTTTTACACATCCTGGACCATCATCTCAAACAACTGCTGGCTTAACTTTGACTGGCTTTGATAAAAAGGCTTTGTGAAGATGAGCGTGAACTCTTTATAAGTCGAGCTAGACAGAGCACCGAAAGGATCTCATATAAAAAGCTGACTCACAACCTGGGTCAATCAAACTATTTTCAAGATAGCCTAGGAACAAACTCCATTGACAATATATTTAAAGCGAGATGCGAAATGATTGTATTAAACTTTAGGCCACACAGAAGGGACTTGAATGTAACCTGCAGCCTGTGTAATATGCGCGAGAAGGAAAATGTAGAACATTTTATCGGTACTTGTCCTATTCTTAAAGAGGTGCGATTTCACCACTTCCATCGCATTACTTTAACCGAGTTTGAACTGCAAAGTATTTTAAATTGAGAAGCATCCTTCTTAGCAGAAGCCACAAAATATCGGAGTCAAATTGTAAACGAAGATTTTAAAGTTTTAATTTTATTTTTATTTTTTCTAAAATAGTCTGTAGAGCCGTCCTCATTGACGGAAGATGCACTATCTCGTGACGAACGGGGAAGTTGGGTGGAGTAGTCAAATGAAAGGCGAAAAAAAACCTAGTATCAACTGTTTAATTAAACTATTGTTGCGTAACACTTACCGTTTTTATTATTGTAAAGCCAGCAAAAATATGTAATAACTCTGTTAATATTTTATCTTTACACAATAAAAACAACATACTACACTACTACAAAATTTTATTTCGTGGTGAAAATCGCACTTAAAATCTAGCTTTTTTAAAAAAAATGATAAATTTAATGCAAAGTTGCCTACTAAAGCCTTTATAACGCCGAAGTCAAGCACCTGACTAAGAAATGGTGTATGAATGAATGGTAGGGCATTCAATTACCTTTCAAGAAAACATTACCATTTTACAAAGCATGAACCGATACTGAAGATATACACATTTTTATAAAGTTACTTTATTTCAAAATCAATAAACTAGCATTTCCGCGATTGCGCGAAAACGGCTCCACTAAAAAATATTTGGACTGCATTATTGGACTCAACAAAGGGCATATGAAATGACTGTCAAATGGTCGGGAACGGGAACGCTGTAAACTTATGTATTGGGATTGATATCTAATAAACTTAACATTTCGGGGCTAAAACTATTTGCTTCCAAATCCGTTTGTGATCTCACGTGTCTAAACGATGATATAAGAGGATCTGATGAAGCCTAATTCTAAATTTTGTAAAGTCTTTGTTTCTGCATTCCTGTGCTTTTTCCGATAACTCTTCACTCTATTAGACCTTTACCATGAGCCAATATCTTATGTACCGTGAGAGTTACTTTTTTATCTGGATACATTTGAGTTAGAAGTTTCAGTCTTTGTGGCATGATCAGAAAATTTGGATCCATTTACATAATTTCCTTACAATTTATAACATTGAGGATAACAGCGAATTTTAACATCGTTATGGACACCTATGATTTGCGCAGTCGCCTCATCGTATTCATCGTTTTGTGTCTCCTTTGGTGGTCTGTTGTTTTTCCCACTCGCCGAAGTGTATACAACAGCTTCAAAATAAATTCAAATGAAGACACGTCATGATCTTTTAAATGTCCGTTCTTGTCTTGTCAGGAACTTTCGTATATTTATGGAATAGCACTTCCAACAGATGCTCCGTAGACAATTCTCCTGTAGCATCCTTAAACCTGCGTTTCCGTGTTTGGTCCGAACACTCTTCCATTGATTTAGTAGGTCTTCCTCTGGATCGGGCACTGATGTGTGGACTTTTTCTAGTTGTTCTGGTAATAACACCAGAAGGGAATAAAGGATTTACCCATTCCATTGAATAATTCTGTGAGTCCACTCGCAGGTAGCTACAGGCAAGATAAATAAGTGAGAAATAGTGTCTTTAAAAGGGTTATATAACAACAGCTAAAAGTTACAGCATGACACTATGTTTTTGCAGAAGAAGGTAGGATGAATTTTCATTGCGCTCTTCTTCTTCCATTACACCACACCGATTTTTGTCGAGGTTTGCCGACAATTCAATTCGATAGTTCGTGTTTGTTTGTAAATTTTCATATTTTCTCCCAGATTTGAAAAAAGGTACGCTTAGAGAAGCTATAACACGCATATTTGTTATACGATCTCAAAATAAGTTTGGATTGGTTAGTTTGGAATATAACTCTATGGGAAAAGTTAATTTCTTGATCTTTGACGCCTGAGTTTTTTTGCTTTCAAAATTTCGTTCGCACGGCTGCTGTTGTCTTACCTTTTCAACCTTTCTTCGAGTTGCCTTCTTATTCGTAAAAAGTTTCACTTTTTTTTAGTCTTTAATTCTAGTTCCTTAATTTACCCATTTTCCCCAATGACCTAAAATTTATACAATTCCAAACCCAAAGATAAAGTTAAAAACTGTTGTTTATTGTTTACAATTTCATTAAATTTTGTTTTGCTTTTGCATTTTAAGTACATATTGCTGTTGTTGTTCAGGTAAATGATTAAATTAATTTAAAAAAAGGTAGCTGCTCTCTCGCATTCCTTCGCTGGGTGTTAAATTAAGGGAATTATATTATAAACTAGGCGAAAATTAAAGTATAAAATACAATTTTGGTTAAAAAAAAAAGAAAAATAATTTAAAATAATTTCAGTTAAAATGGAAAATGAGGCCAAGGCTAGGCGGCATTTAAAGCGGTACATCTTAAACTAGGGTAGAGTTTAGTTAGAGTGCTGAAAGGGTTCACTAATTAAGTTGGAAGGATTGTGCTGGTGTGTGTATGATTGATATAAACATATTGCCCATCGATTTCAATTTCACTTTTGCATTTTTAGTTTTACTCTCTGAGAGAATGGTTAGTCTTTTGTTTTTGTTTTTGTAGTATACCCCGCGAATGTTTCATATACTCCATATAAATATATATATTTTTGTTGGGTCCATTTCACAATCAGAAGACACAGTTTGAATTAGTCCTGATTATGTAGTGAACCCTTTTAGTTGATGATGTGTATGCAAAAAAGTTTATATATAAAATATTTGTCTCAACTTTGACGGCCGGTTTCTTCACTTTAAAAGCTTACGAATTTAATGTTCCTACATAGTTGCAGGTAACGCCATCATGACGAACCAAATTCCCTCATCCATTTCTCATATTTATCCAAATCTGCCCGCGATACGCTTTTGTTGCAGCGACTCATGGCCTCATTGAAGTCCTTATTGGACACAGGCAGATCCACCTCTTCGGTGGCCAGCTGTCGTATCTGTTCGGGCGTCAAGCCCGCTATCTTACGACGCATCGACATCATGCTGGCCTCACGGCACACATTTGTTATATCCGCTCCCGAGTAGCCCTTCAGTTCGTTGGCCACATAGGTGAGATCTACAGTGTCATCGACCTTAACCTCACGCAGATTGATTTTCAGTAAAGCCTCACGTCCCTCATCCGAAGGCAATGGTATGTAGATGCGTTTTTCTAGACGCCGACGCAAGGCCTCATCAATGTCCCAGGGAAAATTGGTGGCTGCCAGCACCATTACCACTTTAGCCTGTTCCTCGCCGCCACCCACGCCATCCATTTGCACCAGCAGTTCGGATTTGACGCGTCGCGAGGCTTCATGCTCGGACTCGGAGCCACGCCTCGAGCAAAGGGAATCAATCTCATCAATAAAAATGGTACTGGGTGCATAGAAACGGGCCATTTCGAACAGCAAACGCACCATTTTCTCCGATTCACCGCGATACTTGGAGGTCAGAGTGGCAGAGCTGACATTGAAGAAGGTGGTGCCACATTCGGTGGCCACGGCCTTGGCCAGCATGGTTTTACCCGTGCCTGGGGGTCCCACCATTAAAACACCCTTCCAGGGTCGTCGTATGCCCTGTGTAACAAAGAAAGATAAATAAAGTTAACGATAAGCAAAATGATTCACACGACAGCGATGACTCACCTTGAAGTAGTCGGGCATTAACATGGGCAAAACAACAGCCTCTTCCAGCAGACGTTTGGCATCTTGTAAATCAGCAATATCGCTCCAGCGCACCTTGGGATCCTTTTGCAATATATCACGTTCTGCGGGTAGAAAAGAAAAGAGCGTGTGAGTGATCACAAAGGTTATTAGACTTTAGAGAAAGCCCATTGTACACAGTCAGTACAAAAAAAGTGATGGTCACACCCTAATCTTGTACAATTGCATTGAAAAACAAAAGAGGCCTTGATAGATAACCATATTGTGGTTTACAGCATCTATTTAAGTCCGAGAATAAGACAAGTATTGTTGAAATTTGATGATATTTTGCTCAAAATTTGGATAAATAGTCTTGTTTGCTGATTTCGTAGAACTTAAAATAGAAACTATGGTTCCATACGGAAATAACCTTATTTGCCTGTGGGACCTTAGCTTTATGCTTGCTAGAACACAATTTGGAGCTAAAGGCCTATACTTAGGGTGCCTTCACACTGTTCGACACATGAGAAATGATAATCTAGGAGGCAAAATTTTCCCCATGAAATTCTATGAATTTGACAAGCGATTCAAATTTAAAACCTAACAAAAAGTAGGACTACTTTACGTCATGTCTCATGTGTCGAACAGTGTGAAGGCAGCCTTAGATAAGATAAATTTTGTACAGCTTTGAAATCTGAATACGTTTGAAAAGGCATCTTATTTGTATGATATTGTTTCTATTCATGTGAAATATCGTACCAAACTAAAAATGTATCTCATCTGAGTATAGGCCTTAAATATTTAAAGTATTTCAAAAAATTTTGTATATTGCTTAGAGTCTTTCAATGCACACGTAAGCATCTATGTCGACTATGTGAAAGACTGCTGAGGAAGTGTTCCTCAATTCCATTTAGTTAGCTTAGGGGGACGAAGAGATAATCTAAATGGAAAAATAAAGAAAGCTTAAAGCGAAATCGAAAACTACAAAACCCCAGGGTAGTTGATATCAACATGAATGAGTACAGGAGTAAAAAAATTTCGAATATCCGAATTTACACCAGCTTCCCTAAGCAGTACACTCCGTTCCAGCAACTCAAATTGGTGTTGAGCGAACCTTTGTTTGCCCTGAAATTGGTCTTATCGGATCTGAGATGTTATCTCTACTCGGAATCGCTGCAAAAACTATTATTTGTCAAGTTAAATCTATATAGATAAAACAATTTAACCTGACTAATTGACTGATTCACTGGTAAATAAAATTATTTTTTATTAAAAGAAAAAAAAAAAAAAAAAAAAAAAAAATATTATATTAATTTTTTTCAAAAAAAAAAAACGACGCGAATTGCGAATTAATTTAAGACTGTTCTTCCTTCCTTGAAAACGATTGATAGAAATTAGTGAAAATTGAAATTTCGAAGAAACGATTAAAGAATTCACTGATTTGCCATCAAGAGATAGGAAAGAAAGGAAAATGGGACTTTGAAGTTTAAAGCCGAATAACACGTAGGTTTTTAAAATGGGAGAGCATTAAGCAATTCCGACTCACACATTATTTGACCGAAATCGAAAACGGGAACAAAGGCCTGATTAACAATAATCTAAAATTTTTCAAAAAACTAAACTGTCATTTAGTCAATATTTGTAGATCGACTACGACCATGATACAACTATATAAGGTATGGCATTCAGAGTTTATCGAGTACTGACAACTTTTGCTAAAATCGAGAGAGAGAGAAAAAATAAAACAAAAAGCAAAGCACTCTCAGATATACAAACAGAAAAAATAAATTAGAAACAAAATATATGCTTAAATAACAATTTAGTGGCACTGCTGCCACTTTCATTTCGTCAAATGAAATAACGCAAATTTTTTCTTCGTCGGAGACATCAACTGCGTTCTTCATTAAATCAACAATAAAATGCAGCGTTCCAGGCTGAACGTCCAACTTCTGCAACCACTCCGCTCGCTAGGCAAAGGAAATCCCTTTTTTAACAGATTTCTATACGCACGTGGCCCAGCAGCATAAAGACAAATTCCATAGGACACATCTTCTGGATTTCATTTCACATGTTTCCGTAAATAATCTATTCAAGGACGTTTCCATAAACGCGAAGTGGACAATTTTTCGCTTCAACGCAGCATTCCCTTTTTTCCAACTCGGAAACCGTGATATTTAAGCGCAAATTTTCTAACGCTTTGCCACAATCCACGACTTCTATCCAGAAATTGCATTCACATCAAATAAATAATTCATCAAAGTAAAAGCTAAGATACACTTACTTAGTTTGCGAACTAAAGTCTTTTGTGTTGGGCATAGTTTGCGACAAAATATGTTCCGTGAACTGGAACGCTCCTTTCGGAATGTCGCTATTTAAAAGAAGCCTGCGACCATTCTTATCGCCTTCTGTTGAACGAAAGTCACTCAAATACTTTGCTTTCTATTTTATGATGTAAAAAGGGGCTCGGCAAATGCTTCTACTTTACATATCGCAAATCCTTCCACTATATTCGATGGTTTAAGTAACGGTAAAGCCATAATTTTTTGCAGAAGTCTATTCGCCTTCTCGTTGTCCTTGATCATAAAAGTAATATCGTGGCATTTCTTAACACGTCGTTTTAAAGCCTGGCAGAAATGAAACCAGTCATCGTTGTATTGGGGAATACTTTTAAAACTGCAATTCTCATTGCCTTCTCATAATCAGTTGTAAATGTTTTCGGTTTAAGTTGAAATATGTTTGCATTTATATTGCATTTATATATATATTATTAGAAGCTGCTTGTATATGCACTCCGGAACAACGTCGAATGTAGCGTCCATCATGTAATGTCGATCTTCTGGATTAATCTTTTTCTGTATAAAGTCGGTCATTGCTTCTGATACAAAAAGCGTGTATGAATATTTATCCTCAATAACAGTTGTTTGATAAAATTTTTGATTGGTTTGGGTTTGGCACATTCCGAATTCCTCTAGCTGTTCATCGATTTTAAAAACTGATATGAAGTCTTGGGCCGACTTCGGCGCTATTGGCAAGACACCAGCTTTTAAACGACGTAAATTTCTCTCCATACTTGCAAATGATACAATGATTCAAGCGATATCTTTTTGGTAATAATTTTAGGGTTTTTTATTGAACTGGGCGAAAAGTCCGACGAGATATGGGCAATATGTCCGAATTTAATGTGGACATAAGGCCCACCCATAACATTTTAAAGTATAATTTCGATCAGGGATGGTTCGGTTCAGTGGTTCCCACAGTTTTTGAACCTCCGGTTCGGTTCAGTGCATGGTTTTTTGGAGCTTACTGAACCGCGGTTATGGTTCGGTTCGGTTCACTTTTTATACATTTAATTAACTAAAGAAAAAATATTTTTGATACAAGTATTCAGATTTTTCATTAACAAAGGGCGTATTCAGCAGATAATTCCGATTTACGATTTGTGATTTATGATTGCCGATTTTACCTGCTGAATACAGTGATTGCCGATTGGGATTGGGAAATTTGACAATCATGTTTGTTGAATAGAAATCGAACAAAACGTAGATTGGTTAACGATTGCTGGGTCAGCCTACCTTTGTACAGACATTCATATAAAATTATCAATTTAACCAATCCATAAATATTGGAGATTTTGTGTGAGTGTTTTGCATTGATGAAAAGTACTAAAGGCATAGAATATCTTAAAGTATGCAATCAATTCCATTCAGCAGAGACTCATCAGCAATCGCAAATCGTAAATCGATAATCGCTAATCGGAATTATCTGCTGAATACGCCCAAAGACTTAGGTTTTCAGTTAATCGGGTATGTTCAAAATTTCGACGGCAATTTCCGTATAAACGTTCTCATTTCGTTTTGAAATCCAAGAACTTAAGATATCAAGCGACGTTGTTGTGAGTTGTTTAGAAACTTTCACGGTTTGAATTCGACTACTGAAAGCCAAGCGGATGAAAATCGTCAAATAATTACAATTTTCTTTTGACCTGATCAAGTAATCTCTGACATATTTGATAACGCTAACAATCGATATTTTACTTTTTAAGGAATTGAATGAATAACCGTTATGCTTTCATTATCGTTTGGAATTTTGTTGTATATTTCCATTAAATGAGCAGGCTTGATTCCTAGAATCTACGAAATTACAGGAATGCAAAAATAGTCTGAGGTCTTTTTTCCAAAGAACTGACAATTACTGAGCTATGTCGTTCTCCCTTTTTTTCAACCTTAATTTTGCATGCTTACTAGCAATAGCAATACTCATAGTCATTTTCTATTTCAACCCAATCTCAATTAAAGATAAAAAGTTAACGCTTGAGTATTTGTGTTGTGAAGTATTTTCGTAAAAATTTAGGGGTTTTGCGACCTGTTTTTGTCAAACTTTGGATCTGGCTGGCTTGAGTCGGTGGGAGGTTACAATCAATGTAATCAACACAAACAACAGGATTAATTACAACAACTGGAATAACAATTGGTATGTCCGTAAACGATCGCTGTTTCGAAGATAACCACATCTTCTCGTCAGCGAATTTTTGTATTGCATATTCACTTTCAAACGACCACTTAGACTCAGGTTTGATTGTGATGTCAGCGAATAACGCTTTGGGGATTTCAATTTATCCACATCACACCCTGAAATTCTGCAATGGTTTTCTCCAGCCAGATCCAAAAAGTATTTTCGTAAAATTTAAAGCTAATTGCGGATTTTGCTCACTATTCGCCAGTAGGCTAAGTGAACCGAACCGAACCATTATATTTTTCGGCTTTTAGTTCGGTTCAGCATTTTTATAAACACACCGGTTCGGTTTACGGTTTGGTTCATGAGCGCAAGAAGCGGTTCGGTTCGGTTCAAAACCGGTTCGGTTCACAACCGGTTTGCATCCCTGATTTCGATGCATACTACGATTAATAATAATATGGGCCTTTTTTCCGTGGGCGTTTTGTCATGTCACCTAAATATATATTTAAGTAAATATAATTTTCATATTTTCTTTGCTATTATTTGTCAAATGTTATGACTTCAAACCAAGTCTACGCCAACTACTGAAAAATTAAACATGGCAACAGCAAGGCAAGGGCAACAGTACGTATGAGTGATAAACTTTGAATCCAAGTCGCAGACCCTAAAACTAATTATTTCTCAAAAATTTGTTTTGTTATGCATTTTTTAGACGAAAACGGATCGTTTAAGAGGGAATCAGTATGGCCTTACATTATTACATACATAAAATGTCCGACCTAATGTACACTTTACATTTAAGTACTACATTTGGTTTCCCCTTTTTGCAACCTAACTTATGTGTTATTGCAATGTCGAAATCGCAATATAGATTGGATATCTAAAACCTATCTTTAATTATCGTTTCAACCGATTCTTTAGAATTTAGAAATTAAGTTTTTCGGTCTAAAATTAACAAAGTTTTAAAACTTCTTTAGAAATGGACTTAAATAATTGTTTGAACCGAACCTTTTTATGGATACATTGGTCCGGTTCGGGTTTAGGTTTGGGAGATCAAACATTTGAAAGGTTCGGTTAATGGTTCGGTTTGAGGGACTCAAGAAACCCGAACCAAACCGGTTCTTTCGGGTTCGGTTTAGGACCGGTTTGCAGCCTTGATTAAAACTAGATGGATTTGGCTACTTTCTTTTCTATATAGTTCTAAAAGCAACGCAGAATCAGAATCAAATAAGAACTAATTTTTTTTTTTCCCCTTTTTTTTCAAAATAAGTTAAAAATGTACAATTTTTTCCTGTGTCAAAACTCTTTCATGCTGGCACTGAGATGTCGATTTACTCTCCAGTGTCTCTATGTTGGTTTTTGTGGTTGGGACATGGACAAAAAAGTGTCTTAATCAATCAACTTACCCAATATATCCACAAGCTCCGCTTCAATATGATTATTGGGCTGAAATTTGCGTTCTTCCTCGGCGGAGGGCGACTCGCCAGCCTCGTTGACTTCCCCCGCTGCTCCATTATTGCTGCCAGCCGTGGAGTCCTCATCCTTGGCTTCATTGTTGTTCGTTGTGGATAATTTGCGTCCAGCCACACGTCCATTGGAGGCTCGAGTATTGTTTGTGCTGGCGGTGGAGGAGCGTGGTGCATTGCGGGCTGTACTGGGACCATTTCGTGTGGCTGCTTGTGGTATACGTTGCTGCTGCTGCTGTGGAGCTGTTGTGGTGTTGCGTCTGGCCGCAGCTGCACGCCGACCCACTACCTGAGTGGTGGCTGTGGATGAAGGCGGCGGTTTGGGTGGACCCCACACATCTGGATCTTTGGGCGGTGGTGTCCATATATCTGGATCGGGTTTAAACCAGGCGGCGGGATCTTTGAGCTCACTATGGCCCTCGTCGCTGAGCTGAGTGCGCAGTTTATGTGCAAATTTGGTAGTCTGCAAGTCCAGCGAGATGTCCTGCAGTGTGCGTTGTATGGCCTTGACTTTGGCATGTTCCTGGCTAATTTGCTGATTGATCTGCCGGAGAGAAAGTAAAGAGTTTTAGCGTACTTCCGTAATAAGGAACCCCAAAACTTACCATACTCCATTTGCCCTTGCGCATGGGATCGGCGGTGCCTTTGAGCAATCTTCCCAGCATGCCCTGCAGCCCCTCATAGTAAATACAGGCTGAATCATAGTTTCCCGTCAGAGCCATGTCTCTGGCTAATTTGGCATTCTCGCATATTTCTTCAATTGTAGTTTTGGCCATTACGGTCATTCCTACGCAAGTGGTTGTCTGTTGCTTGCCACCTCGCAGTAACTACGGAACGAAATCGACGAACAGGTTGTTGTCATTGTAACCAAAAACGAAACACAAAGATTAGTTCCCGCTCTTCCGCTCTACCGCTCTCTCGCTCGCTCTTTTGTAGTATGACAATAGAACGGAAGCAACTGCGTCAGTCACACACGCACACGACACACACAGATGCAGGTAAAAATGGAAAGTGAGCCCAAACTGTATAAAAAGAAGCTCTCGGCCAACGACCGACGAAGTCAAAGTGCCGTTGAGTTGCTAATTATAAAGCCCAAACACCAACACCACACCACACTCACACAAACACCAAATGCGCGAAATTGTTGTCACCAAATTTAAACGCGCTCCCATTTCCATGCCACCAAAAATGTACACAAAATGTCATAAAATTATTATTATAACCTCGCTTGCCACACAAATAAGGCTTGTGACCTTGTTGACTTGAATAATTCTTTCAACTTAAACGACGTTCAAAAACTTTGCATGCAAAAAAAAGCCCCAACACTTACACACACACACAGACACACACGCCAAGCTAAGAAAAAGAACACAGCTCGGGTTTCACCCCCCTCTCCACGCAAAAAAAAAAGAAAAACACTGTTTTTCACTAAAAATTCAACACTTAATTGCACTTGGCTTGTTTTGAAACAGTTTTGAAAACAATTTTCTTTAAGTATTAACTACGTGGGGGCGTCTGCCTTAGCTGCGGCGGAGGCGGCACAAGACACACACACCACCCTCACTTTGCCCGCATCAAACTTACGGTTATGGACATTAGTGCACTGGCTTTGTTACGCGGCGTTGCAAGCTTAAATTTGTTATAAAAACTTAAATAGTTAATAATTAAAAGCAATGCACTAGCTAAAATAAACGGCTGCTTATGTGTTTGTTAATACTACCAATGTGACCTTAGGTGGCTGATTTTGAAAATACCAAACATAAAATACCAAATTATACTAACAATGGGTGGGTTAGTAATTCACACAACATTTAGCTAACAATGATTAAAAAGAGATTCATTTCATGGGCGACTTAAGGAAGACTCGAAAATGACTCATACAAGTGCTCTAAATGAAAATTATTAAAGAACGACTCAAAAAGAATCACAAATGGCTCGAAAATTAGCAAAACATCAGAAATGACTCTTTATGAAGAGTAGCGGCTAGGGTACCATTTTCTTCCGACAAAAGTATCATTTATGTTCAAAAAATGAGCGCATTTTTGACTATTTTAATCGGACAGAGGACTCGAAATAGACTCGAATGTGTTCAGAAATTTCACAAAATGTTGGCTGGGGAAATTTTTTTTCAAAATAGTCAAAAAAATAAAAAATGTATGTAATTGTGTGATTATATGAAAAACTATATTCAAATTTCCCACCACACTTTAGTAAAGTACACTTTTAGGGGGCATTAATGTTAAATCAAAAATACCACATCCGTAACCCGCATTTCTCAGCCATCGCGTTAAATCACTAAAACCCTGAATATTATATATTAGAATCTTCTTGTGGATGTCAGAATTAGCAAGGGTTATACAAAATCGGATGGTCCATTCACGAGTTATTTCAGATTAATTAAGCAATAAACTGTCTTTGGACCATATCTTTAGATTTTGGGGGTCCCCTAGTAAAACCAAGTATGAGGGGGTGCTATACGCGACCTGCTCTACAGCTTACGTTAGGTCATTATAAAAAGTTTCAAAATATTTTGGGACTACAACCAAATAAATGCGCATCACTGAATGAAATTGTACCATATCCAGTGTTGCCAATTTAGCTTTTTTCACCTATTTTAACTATTTTAAAAAAATCATTTTCTAACTTTTTTGGAAGTGCTCAAATTCGAGCTCGAAAATTTTATATTTAAAAAAAAAATTTCTCCGTTCTTTTCATACCAATTTTGTTCAAAATATTTGGGTTTACATATCAGGCCGCTAAAACCAATTAACTTTTTTTTTAGATATCATATTATTCAGATTTGTTTTTCGAATTCTATCAATTGGAATTGATATAAGGTCCGAATTTAAAGACATTTGGATAACACATTTTTGCCGACAAAAAGTCAATAAAACGGAAATTTTAAGTTCAGTTTTAAGTTACGTTTTCAGAAAGGGGCTAGTTGTTACTACGTTTATTCTTCAATTTGCAAAATCAAATTTGTTCCGTGCACAGTACAAACGTAGTATGTGTCTGTTTGTATCATGGTACCGTGGATACCGCCCTTTAGTGAAGACACTTGGTAGTAATGCAGCTACATATTGAAATTATCATTATTTAATGAGCTATGTTTATTAAACGTGACACGCAAAGTCGGTGCTTCGAGCGCTTCAAGACGGGTGGCGCAGGTGTCTATCCATTGGAGTCAACTTCACTAATAGAAACAAGTGCCGTTGATTGGGAGTTTGATGGCGCAATGTCCTATTCGCCGAATACATCAGCAATGCGGAAGTAAGTTGATAAAGTGAGCTTAAATAAATCTAACCACTTATGTCCCATTCCTTGCAGAACTCTTTCTTCGGATCACGATATAAGTGAACCAACACACCCGTCTCGAATTATGAGTTATCCCTCCCAGATATCGTTGGTTGACTTTGACGATGATGTGGTAGCTGCGAAGTCTTCGGCTGATTTTGATATTGAGACGGAGTCAGTATATCTATATAAAAGTTATGCACATATAATTGCTATGTATTTTCTGACAAAGTTGTATAAATTATTTTGATTTGTTTACGAACTGTTTTTTACAGCGCCAAAGCAGCGCAAGGTTACCTTGAATCGTTTATCGATAGAAAAAAACTGTGTTATCGTGTGTAATAGCAGCGACTTAGCAGACTCTGTAAGGGATCTGCGAAATATCTACTTTTTCACGAGAGATTTTTCGCGAGCCGTGTATATCGCCCTTAAAGATTAAATTTATAAGCTCGTCTTCTGCTTTCTTATAGGTTTTTAGATTAGGGGTATAGAAACCTGAGGCCACCCAGAGATGGGTGACCGATTTTCCTGGTGTGAAAAGAGGGTTCCTCTGGTGGCTTCTCTGCTGGTGTCAATTCGAGGCTGCTGCTTCTTCCAATTGCAGGGTAAATTGCTCCAAATTGGCCCTAGGATCGATTCGCTTATTAAATTGCACCTTGGCTGGACAAGCGATAATGACTTTCAGAAAAATTTGCTTCTTCTTCACCCCCAAATTGAGAACAGTTAAAATCCAAGATCGTCCCCGCTCAACTCCGGACGTAGTTCATTTCCAGCCGGAAGCCCTGACACGCACTTTGGATCACGATCTATTTGGCATCTTTACAACTCTCCTCTCCAAGTAGCGAATAATAAATAAGATATTTGAACAATTTTCATTTTTATTTGCAGCACATAACACCCTTTTTAGCTATTTTTAATTAAATAAAAAAAAAAAAAAAAAAAAAAAAAAAAAAAAAAAAAAAAAAAAAAAAAAAAAAAAAAAAAAAAAAAAAAAAAAAAAAAATAAAAAATTAAAAAAAAAATAAGTTTATTAAGCACACAGGCAAATAATTTGACAAATTTTTGTAAAAATTTGGCAAAATAGCAGATTTTGCAGGACTTAACGCATAAACTTTGGTTCTATTCATGAATACTTTGATCAAATATGGCTGGGCAGTTCGCCAATCAAAATTTCCCAAATATTTGTCAAATTATTTGCCAGTTGAAACTTGGCTTTTGGCTGCCTTCACACTGTTCTAGTAGTCCTGCTTTTTGGTATGTTTTTGTCAAATTCAAAGAGTTTCCTAGGAAAATGCATGTCTCATGTGCCGAACAGTGTGAAGAGCAGCCTTACTCTTTGCCATATTTAGCTACATTTAACAGTCGATTTAGCTACTTTAAGGCTTCAACAGTTGGCAACACTGACCGTACCATTGAACGGTCACACCACTCATCGTTTATCATTCTGTTATCGGCTCTTAATATTTTGGCTTAAACGTGATTAAAACATTCTTCTTGCTTAAAATAACATATCACGCAAGCGACGGCGATCCAGCCCCCACCCAAACATGACAACGCCCACCCAAGCCACCCTCGAGAAGGCTCTCAAAAGCGATGCCAAACTTCAGCAGGCGGCCACAGAAATAGCCAAGGGCAAGTTATGAGCCGCCTGGTAAATGCTTATACCTCTTTGGTAATTTCTTTGTTTTTGTTTAGGACAGATTTGGAGGCGGGCACGTATGACATAGCCCTGCTGGCGGAGCAATTGGGTTTTGCTTTGACTTCGCCTGAAACGGAGCAAAGAGTGGCCGGCACTAAGTTGTTGTCCGCTGTGTTAAGCAAGTTACCTGAGGATTTGCTTAAGCCGCAACAATTGGAATTCTTGACCAGGTTCTATGCGGACCGTTTGAAGGATCATCATAATGTAATGCCGGCTATAATAGAGGGCATTGAGGCTTTGGTACACATGAATCAATTGCCAGCGGCCAATGTAACCGAGTTACTGCGAGCTTTCTTTCAGCACACAACCTGCCAGTCACAGACACGCGGCGATCGCACCAAGTTATTTCAAATATTTAAGTACCTGACACTGAACTACCAAGCAGGTGAGTGAGTTGAAAAGATGAAGAAAGAAATTAGATTTTAAATTTCTTATTTGCAGAACTGCAGAACATGAAGGGTGACTTTCTTTATGGCCTGATCAACTCCATAGATGGCGAACGCGATCCTCGCAATTTGGATATTATTTTCAGTTTTATGCCCGTGTTTTTAAACACATATCCTTTGTTG
>JAEIFU010004099.1:0-19672 GCA_018904235.1 Lordiphosa stackelbergi | reverse complement strand
GTTGATTGTTCTAACCAGGTTTAAGTTGTTACAACTTCGTAATGCAGGTATTAGTTGCGGTCTTTATTGGTAGGTGGTTATTTAAACCTTTACCATGACTAACGACATTATAAATTGCGAAAAAGAATGACAAAAGGCTAAAAAAACTAGTAAGAATGAGAAACGTTAATGCAAATGAAGCGGAACTGTCAGCCGGACAAGCCTCTTTGAGAATTTAAGCTGCTGATATTCTCCGTCCTGATAAATCGAAGAAGTCGTAATTTTTAGTTTTTCTTTGGCTTCGTCATATCTTTCACGTCGGTTTCAATACTTCGAACTGGATGATGTCCTCTTATCGCATTTTGGCATTGAGTATAACGCCTGATCTGCGTCCGTCAAGTTACATTTGAATTCAATCAATGAAACATTAGTTAAATTTAATCAAGTTGATCTTAGTCAGAGTTGAGTTAGAGCAAGAACACTTCATATATAGATACCATTATCTCATACAGCTTTTTTGTGGGATCAATGGTAGCTCCCAAGAAAAATCGTTCTTTGCGTCACATGTGTCCATCTATAATGTCTATAGCTTTGCTCTCAGTCGTATAGCTAATTTTGAAAACGTATAGCTAAATTTCAATATATGTTTTTCCTCGTACAGGCGGCGAGAAGCACAGGTTTGCATCCAATGTCCGGCTCCCAAAAACAATCGTTTTGTTTCATCATCACCTATAATATCAATAAATCTTTGGTTAGAGTTAAATATAATCAACTAAAATATTTTGTTGATCAACTATCTAAAAATTTCCAATCAGTTAGTACTCTGGTAAGAACAGTCCACTTCATATTTTTATATGCAAATCTTTGCATCATGCCAGTCATCATACCCCCATGAATCGTTCTAAAACTTTAAAGCTTCGTTTCTATAATTAAAATTAAGTTTTCTTATTCTTTGCATCAAAAACTTCTCTGTCTAAAAGGGACGTACCCACTATTTTGATTAGGGATGACCAAGACCTATAAATGTTGGAGGGTAAAATTCTTTAGCTGTGGTGGTATATAAGAAGGATGTGCCGCAGGCAGAAATTTTATATATTTCTGAATTGATTAAAAATTTGGTGTTTATTTATTTAAAAACAATTTTCTGATTTTGCTAATAGGATGAACATTTTTGGTTTTAATATGGAAAATATATGGTTATTTTTATTTGGGAAGATCGTTTTGTTTTAATCATTTTTTAGTTGACACAACTTTCTTATTGTTTCATAAGAAATTTTCGTTCCCTTGAATACCACCAGTCTTTAAAATTTGTATTTATTTAATGAGGTTGACAAAGTGGCTGTCAGCAATAATTAGAGAGAAAAGAGAAAACGTATTAATCCTAACAACTCCACCGAAATTAGAACTTTTTAACGATATGCTCCGACTCACATCAGGCGGAGGCAAGTTACAATTATGAAGATCGGTCAGTTAGTCCACGTAAGGCGAACAGGAGAAAGTAGCTATGCACCGACTCAATAGGCTCTGGTATGTTACATACTGTGACCATACGCGCGGAGAGCAGTACTCAAGTCAGTAAAGCTTAGTGGTGTATGGGTCATCAAGTGCGTCAAGACGATCAAGACCAACGTTTAACAAGCAAAATGCGTTTTCAATAAATAGTTTTATTTAATACTAAATCTTGAAGTGCAGACCTTGCAACGTTTAAATGTTGAAATAACAGCAGGGGATTAAAGTTGCTCTTGTCTGACTGGCAGGAGACCCAGCTTTGACTATGCTCAGTTCCAATTTAATAATTTCTGGGAATCTATGCAATGAAAAGTGCAGGAAAGGTTATGTATCGGTATGTGAACGCTTGGGTCAAGACCCGGTTCTTATCTGGTCTTGGCCAGTGCTAAGGAGGAGCACTACACGGAACTAAAGTCAGCCTGTGAGTCGGGCATGAATTACAGTTCGCGTTGGTTCATCTCCCAGGAAGGCACCAATGAAGGCACTCTGAAAGACACCAAAACCAGATCCATAGTGCCAGTTGATCTAAATGCCATAGTCTTTAGAAACTGTAAAATACTAGCCGAGTTCCATACCAAGGCAGGCAACTCGGAAAAGGCCGAAGAGTATAAGCAAAAGTCCTGTGACTTGGTCAAGGCCATCAAGGCTGTGCTGTGGAATGAGAAGTGTGGCATTTGGTTGGACTATGATCTGTTAAATAACAAGCCGCGTAATTACTTTTGTGCCTCCAATCTAACTCCGCTTTGGGCCAGATCCTTTCCTTTGGCTGATAAGGACAAGATAAGCAAGTGCGTGATGCATTATATTAAAAGCAGGGTCAACTGGATATCAAAGTTGACCTCCCATTTATTCGGGTGGATCTACCCAAATCTGGGAACTGAACACGGGTCAACACGTGGGACTAAATTCGAATTGGCCGCCCACGTTATGTTTAGTAGGTCATCGAAGGATTTTGATAATCTGGGCAGAACCTAAGGTCTCTCAGTCTTACGTATAGAAAATATATATGTAAAATTGATTAAAGCAAGTATCAAAATGATTGAGAGTCGTAGTCAGTAAACCACTCTTGCGCAGCGCTGGTTTCAATCTCGTTTATCGGAGGCGTGATTATCGATAAAGATAGATCCAAACAAACAAATAAATATTTCGGGTTTTGGCTTAATAGCACCACATAACAATTGCTTTTAAATAATCTTTAATTATTTGCCAAGCACGAATAAAAACGCCTACTTGCTTTTTGGCTGAAAAAAGCCAACTAGCCGGATACCAGAAGCTTTGGCTTGAAAAGAGCCACAGTGACATTACTGTTCCGCTATGCAGCCTGGGTCAGCAGCAGTGCTGCCAATAATTTTCACTACTAGATCATGCGGCATAAATTGTAAAATAGCCGCAATGATCGCTATTTTCCAAACCAAATTGCCGTAATTTTTATTATTTTCTTAAACCTTTGGTAACTTCATAAATTTTTATGTACTTCTAAAATACTTTGTAGTATTTTGTCGTGAATGGGAGAAAATGAAGGCCAAAAAAACATCTATAGGCGAAAAAGATTATTAAATTTATCCTTTTTAAAAGGCCTATACTCAAATGAGATATATTTTTAGTTTGGTACGACATTTCACATGCATTGAAACAATTTTGTACAGCTTTGCACTGTGAATACGTTTGAAAAGGCATCTTATTTGTATGAAATTGTTTCTATTCGTAAGAAAAATCGTACCAAACTAAAAATTTATATCATCTAAGTATGGGCATTTACTATGAAATCCATTGAATCGAGTTTCATACCTTTGCTTACAAGTTATTTCGCAATTTATGTATTGATCGCAAGTGTAAGGTGAATATTCTTACGAAAAGCTGCCATTTGGAGGCTGCATTTTTCATCTGTCAGCCCAAAAAGATAGGGACCAAACCAAGGTATACAGTTAACCGCTCCCTTCTTGCTTCCTTCTTAAATGTCAGTCTGTTGGCAGCAGTTGAGAGCGACGCATCTCCCGCGCACGAAATTTTCTTGATTGACACTAAAATAAGAAGTAGAAAGAGAGCGGATGCGACTACCTTGTTTTTATATTGGACCAAACAGATCTACATACGTTCTGCGGCAGACGAACTTGAAAAGTTCTCAAAAATATTGGTCGTTTATCTCTGGCGGTTTTTTTTAGCTACCAAAAAAATTTTCTGGCTATTTCTAGCTTGTTTCAAATCCTTTTGATTTCCCGCAGAGTTGGCAGCCCTGGTCATTAGAGCCCTACAGCTGTTTCCCGCCCATTTCCCCAGAGTCTCTGGTCACACTCTGTTATTTGCAAAATTGTGAAAGCACGAATCAAAAACGCAAAATGCAACGAAAAAGCAACAACAATAATTAAGTCGCCCAAATATAGCGCCAACTGACAAATAACTGCAACTTAAGCATAAATCTCGGACCCACTCTTGCTCTCTCTCTCCCTCCAACTGATCGATCGAGTGTTTCGTCGTTTTGTTGTTGTTTTTGTGGCGTGCGTGTGTGTGCGTGTGTTTTTCTTGTTGTTGTTCGACCATGTTCATACAGGACCTCAAGAATGATTTTTACAGACATTTGATAGGCAAACGCATCCTGATTATAGTCAATTATGACATTGATGCTATTTGTGCCAGCAAAATCTTGCAGGCTCTGTTCAAATATGATCACATGCTGTACACGGTGGTCCCCATTATGGGCATGACGGGATTGAGACGGGCCTATGGCGAGCATCGTGGCGATGTCAAGTATGTTTTACTGGTCAATTGCGGCGGCTGTGTGGATATTGTAGAACTGCTGCAGCCCGACGAGGAAGTGACATTTTTTATATGTGATGCACATCGTCCGTTGGATGTGTGTAACATTTATAGCGATCGACAGGTTTGCATATTGGGTGATCCGACACAGGAGGAGAATATACCTGCTTTTGAAAGCATATTCTATGACTCGGATGAGGATGGAGAGGAGGAAGATGATGATGAGGAGGAGGAGGAGGAGAATGAGCGCGATGAAGAGGAGGATAGTGGAGCTGGCGAGTCGGACAGTGGCGAGGGCAGACAAAGACGACCCAAACTCAGTCGCTTGGAGCGACACGAGCAGCGTATAATGCGACAGCGGGCGCGACGTCAATGGGAAACGGAAAGGGATCGCATCATGTTCGACTACACCCAATTCAGTTATTATGGCCGTTCCACGGCTTTAATCATTTTCGAGCTGGCCTGGAAATTGTCCAAGGACAATATGGATCTGCTGTGGTGGGCCATTGTGGGCATCAGTGAGCAGCTTTTGTTGGGCAAAATTGAAAGTGGAGCCTACACCCTGGAGCTGGAGCATATACAATCGCATGTCTCACGTTTGACCAACAAAACAAATGATCAGAATACCATGAGTGCTTCCAAAATAAGCTTTGAAAACGATTTGCATTTGGTGCTCTACCGACATTGGTCAGTCACGGATTCCATGCGGTGAGTGGTTTGCTTTTAGTCTCCTTATAAACCCAACTTATAACCCTCTCCTCCCTTCCCAGCTACTCCCGCTATGCAGCCTGCCAGCTGAAACTGTGGACTTTAAGAGGCGAAAAGCGTCTACATGAGCTGCTTGTAGAGATGGGTTTACCTTTGGTGCATGCCCGTCAGACCTACAGTGCCATGGATTTGGTTTTGCGCAAAGAGTTCTACACCATGGTGGAGCAACTGGCTGAGAAATACAGCATTCCGGACATTGTGTATGGCACTTTCACCCTAAGCTATGGCTATCGCAGTCGCTATGCAGCCGCCGACTATGTCTATGCCCTGCTGTCCATTCTGGAGTCCGTGAAGAAGCATAAAACCCCCGAGGATTGTTTCATGGAGGCCTCCGATGCTTTGGGGCGTCAGCACAAGCAGCTTCTGTCGGCAGGCATTGACAATGCCAAATTGCTGCATGCAGCCATCTTTCGCCAAGTGCAAAGCAGCCTGGAATCGCATCAGGTCTCCTCCACGGGCTCCTTTTTCTACTATGTTCTACAGGAGGAGCATGCCTTCTTCTCATACCCCTATGCCTTGGGCCTGCTGGCCAAGTTTGTTTTACATGGTCATGTGGCCACCACGCGGGCCCGCAAGGCGGCCGACTTACCCCTAATTGCCACCTGCCCTTTGGATAATGGCCAACAGGGCATGTGCCTGCTGTTGGGCATAGCTCCCGTGCGTGAAGATTCACCCAAGAATTTCTTTGGCAAAGCCTTTGACCAGGCGGCGCAAAGAAGCAAAACCCTGCTGCTGCAGGATTTCTTTGAACCGTCCGTGGTCCAGCTGCGCCAGAGTGACCTTGCCCGATTTCTAGATGCGTTGACCGTGCTCCTGACCTAGAGAGGGTTTTTTTAGTTGTGTAAGACCGCAAATAGGCTAAACGACCATTTATAGACTTAACCAAATTCTAATTTATACACGACAATTGTTTTTACCATTTAATTTTTATAATAATCCTCTTTTTTTTTGTACAATTAGCATTTTAAGCATTACTGGAAATTGTGAACAACCGACTCTTAAATATATATATGATAAGACAGAAAGCGGAGCTAACATTTTCACTGGAAGAGCAGTTTGAAATCGACAAAATTATGGCGAAAGTGAGAATGGAAGCAGAGCTGATAGTTTTGTGTTTACAAAGGAATTTCTACTTTAAAAAGGAGATCATAAAGTTGTGCAAATTTATGTAACAGCCAGAAGGTAACATCTCCGACCACCACATTAAGTGTATACAGGGTTGCCCATATTCGACGGACCCATCTGGCAACGCCATAACTTTTGACAGAGATGTCAGATCGCTTAATGACATACCGCGTTTGGAAGCGTCAGTCCAAGCAGATTTTTACCATGGAACAATACACGCCACGCGAGCGCTCTGAAATAGTTGAAATTTACATTCAACAGAACAAGTCAATTGTGAAAACTCAACGTGCTTTTAAAAAATTAAAAAAATGTGAGCCGATTTCACATTGTGAAATGGGACCGTAAATAAGCAAAATTGCCCGTATTTACGCCACTGAAAATCCTCAGGAGATTCAAGAAGTGCCTCTTCATGACGAAAAAGTCACAGTTTGGTGCGGCGTTAGTGCGAAAACGGTCATTGGGCCGTTTTTCTTCCAAAAATGAAAATGGCCATGCTGTTACCATCAACCAGGAGCGTTATCGCGACATGATGGCCAATTTTGTGATGCCAATTATTCGTCGAAAGCGTATGAGGCAGTTCTGGTTTCAACAAGACGGCGCTCCACCGCACACAAGTCGCATAACAATCGATTTTCTGAAGAAATTGTTTCCGGGCCGTTTGATGTCGAAAAGTGGTGATTTGGACTGGCCACCGCGTTCGCCCGATTTGACGCCGCCTGACTTCTTCTTGTGGGGATATTTGAAGTCAAAGGTTTACGTTAACAAGCCAAGGACCGTAGAAGAGCTCAAGGACAACATTCGTGAAGATAATAGCCGCTATTCCGGCCGAAATGTTGGCGAAATCGATGGAAAATGCTGCAAAAAGGGCACAATACGCCATCAACGCCAGAGGCGGCCATTTGAGAGATATCATATTCAAAAATTGATGTAAACAAATCTACTTGGAACAAATTAAATGATTAAGATTGCCAACCGCCAAATTTTTATTTTTATACTCTGTACCGAAGGTACATAGAGTATAATAAGTTTGTGCAAAAGTATGTAACAGGGTGAAGGAATCATTTCCGACCCTATAAAGTATATATATTCTTGATCAGCATCAACAGCCGAGTTGATATAGCCATGTCCGTCTGTCCGTCTGTCCGTCCGTATGAACAAACAGATCTCAGAGATGGTAAGAGATAGAGGTTTGACATGTATGGGACAAATGCTTCTTATACTTGCAGGCAGATCAAGTTTATTTTCAATTTTTGCCACGCCCCTCCCGCCCCCGCAATTTTGAAAAAACGTCATATCTCCCACAGTTTTGTAGATAGATGATTCGTACCTTCTAGAGATAGTTTGTCATTACCAAAATATATCGATTTGCCGAAGAAATGATAAAGATCGGATGAGCGGTTCTCAAGTTATGAGCAAGACACTCCCCCCCACTTTTAATTCCCACTTCCCACAATTTCCCATTTAAATTCCATAATTAATTTTATTTCAAACTGAAAACAACGAAAATAAATTTGAACCATTCTCAACTTTGGGCCCGGGGAAACTTGAGGGTACGCAGCTTGGAATAGATAACATCCCAGTCCACATAGGCACCCACCAAATGGCGTTTGTTCTCCGGCGTATCCTCGTAGGCGGTGCGTCCGTGAAGCATGCGAAGATTGTTGAATACAAACACATCGCCTGGCTGCGTCTTAAACTCCACCGCCTCGTCCTGGACCAACTGTAGGAACTTGTCATAGGCCTCATACCAGGCCTCGACCTTATCCAGTGGAACCGTAAATCGACTATCACGTTTGGTAGTATTCTGGTTAATGCGAGTCACCTGTCCATCCACATCCAAACAAATAATCGGAGCCCGCCACAGATTATGGAAGGGATTTTCAGCATTGCCATCGTGTCCTATATCATACCAGTTCACGGGCACAGTACGTAGCAGCTCAAAGTCAGCCGGATGCTGGTGACGCATTTTGTGGGCCACATGGAAGCCATCGGTGAGTGTATTCGCTCCGCCCGGTAGGGCCGATTGGACCAGAGTGTGGAGTATATTGATGCCCGCCTTGTACTCGTAATAGGGCATATCCGTGTGCTGAGGTAAAGGAGTCATCAAATAGGCATAGTTTCCCGCATTCGGCTTGGACTTGACCTCAAAAACATCGCTAAAGGAAGAAGAAAGGGAAAATGTGTGAAAAATTTAAAAGCAGTCGGAATAAAATCAAAACCCTAAATACCTACAGAAAAGTAAAGAAACGCAACAATTTAAATTTGAAACTCTTGAACTTGAATTTGAATGAAACAGGTTAAAAGGCAACGCAACAAATTAACTAAAAGTGTGTCTAGAAGATCATCAGGCAATTGTGCAGAACCTTTCCTTTGATTTCATTTCATCGTCCGAAGGCGGAGCCAAAGTGAAAGCCACACTATTACATGAATCAGAGTCTCCATCCCGTTCCTTTATAAAGTCATCAAGTGGTTCCAGGCTGAATTCTTCAAAACTATCATATGGCGAGTCTGTCTGGCTGGCTACGGTTTTAGTTTGATTTTCAACTGAAGAATCAATATTCGCATCTCGCTTTGTCATCTCCACAAACAGCTTGACAGTTTTTAGGGATTTGTGGGCTGTTGTAGATGGGCCCACTGCTAACATATTTCTTATCAATTTGTTTCTACGGCTAGATGTCCTCTTGGACGGCTTATGGACTAATATCGGTTTCATTTTGTTCACAAATTTGTTGGAAAAATATTTTAGGATTAATTTTGTACTTTTTTTTTACACTGATCTGACTGAGAATGTTTTGTATACTGTGAAAAGGTCTCAACTGTTTTAGACGTACATTTTCAAGGGCTACTTAGTTTGTTTGTTTTTCACCAGGCGACTTGACTAGTTTCTCAGCAGATCTAGAAAAAACGTAATTGGCACATGAGCTAGTGAGCGACCCCTTGTGATTTACAACAGGCTGTGAATTTTGCTGTTTCTTGAGATTCAACATTCTTGCGGGGGTACCTCAGGAAGTGTTCTCGGACCGGTACTCTATTCTCTATTTCACCTCGGATCTGCCATATCCAGTAGCCCATCGCACCTTCATAGCCACGTATGCTGACGATACCGCTTTTCTTGCCTCTAGCAATAGCCGCAAAAGAGCATCTGCTAAGGTCCAACAGTTCCTGGATGGCTTTGGTCTTTGGGCGAACCGCTGGAACATTGCCATTAATCGTTCAAACGAGACGAGGGAAAGTTGCTCGAGTGCGACTCTTAGGGTCAAGAGTCCCGTATTCGGAATCTTCTGTCAAATACCTTGGTGTGACTTTGGACCGCCGTCTGACCTACAGTCGCAGCTAAGGCCAAGGACCTCGTTTGGCTTCTCAAACCTCGTAGCGGACTTTCGCTGCGGTGCAAAATCCTTGTATACAAGGCTATTATCATGCCTTCCTGGACCTGGGGGATCCCTCTGTGGGGCACAGCATGCTTCACTACACTCAAGAAACTAGCCGAGTTCTTCAGCGCATCGCGGACGCTCCATGGTATGTCAGACATACAACACTATATCGCGATCTGGATGTTTTACCACTGTGCGCCCAAATCAATATGCACACCAGCAGGTATCATGATCGACAGACTTGCCTCTGAATTGGCCACAAACAGGCTCCGAAGACGACTTAACCGACGACACCCCTCTGACCTCTGGGTACACGGAAGGCGTCCCTCGGGCCGCCTCATGAACTTGACTTAAGTGTCCCCTTGGGACCAATCCCTACCCTATATTGCACGCTGCTGGTTCCCCAGCAGGAAGACAGCTTAGCCCCCAGGACCTGTGTTGCGTGCTAATTGTTATCCCAGGCGTTTGCCGTACTGTCTAAGCCCTGTATTATATTAGTCCTTCTTGTTAACTATTTGTAAATAGATTAAGTTCTATGTACCAAATAATGCCAAAAATATCATTAAACACATAAAAAAAAAACTAGATATTTACAGCGAATAGCAGATATATGTTGATCCACCACCCTTTCTCTACCAGATAAGCACGATACCAAGTACTTTAAGCCTGTACTTTGAACCAGGGAATCAAACCGAATCGAATTTCGGTTCGATTGGCGGAATCTGAGATCGTTTATCAGGGCAAATGGCCTTTTGTTGAGTATCTCGCATAGTCTGTTTGTTAATTGCCACCCGCATGCTGGGCGTAAACAATTCATCAATGCACCTGGACTCAGCAGTTTTCTTTTCCTCTGCTTGATTTGTGTTTCTGTTGCTAATCGACTTGATTGTCAAGCTTTTGATCAAGTCGACGTGAGATTGGGCAATGTTCTTCATTAAATTCGTGCCATGATCGCCCTATAAAAAAGGAAAGTACTTACATTTATGTACAATGTACATACATGTATAAAGTACATACAAATATGGGTTTCGCTTCTTTTCATCAGAAACATACGCATGTACTTACATACATGGAGGCAGACGAAATGAGTATGTATTTATATATATTAAGTATATGCATACTAAGCTCTTTCTTTTCGCACACAAAAGCCACAGAAGTCTAAGAAGTAGCAGAAAGCGAATATGCAGACATATATTCGTTGCTGTTTTTGTTTCAGTCTTTCTTACAGAAACATGCGTTTACAAACGTAAGAAACTAAATCCGTTGTCACTCTCTCACGCTCTACACCGTTGGCGCTGTTAGTAGCTCTGAGTATTGAGATGACACTCTCTCACGCTCTAGATCAGAGTTCCCCAACGGTAGCCCCGGGGGCACGAACTTACTTGCCAATTTTTACCAAATACTTGCTGAAGTCAACCTTCATTGTGTGTTAGAGAGAGACACATTCACGTTTTCGTGCTCTCTGCTTGGGGAACCCTGCTCTACATCATTGGAACAGTTAGCAGCTCTGAATATAGCGATAACAAATTGATTTAGCGGCAGCTACGGAAATTATAAAAAAAAAATAGCTTAGAATCGAAACTGTATCGGTACAATGTTTAGGTTCTTTTCGGTTCTAAAAATATCGGTTCTCGAATACCGGTATTTAAGAAATTTAATATATCGGTTCTGGTTCCGGTTCTGAGTTTCGGTTCCGGTTTGACTCCCTGCTTTGAACACTTAAAGTTTTAACACTTTACACATTAACGACTGATTTTTATAAATATTTCACAGGGCAACAAAAGGGTGGTAATTTTTGTTCTCATGTATTTTGTATTTACGATTTTATCGAGGACAAGTGAATTTTTCAAAACCGCTTCTAAGCGTTTACTATCGTTATCAAAACACATTTGTGATCAATTTTACGTTCGAAAATGTTTCCTTCCCAACGCAACTCTACCAATACCAAAACCTCCAAGCCAAAGTCTGGAGAAGAAACTAAATGTCCCCATGATAAGCGACGTTATTACCAAACAATCTGGGGACCACTTTGAGATACGAAAATTGGCCAAAACAGTCTGGTAGATCTAGGTGGGATCGAAAAATTCATTCATTACAGAGTCAATATGGCCGTTTATTAGTTGATGAAGGAACATAACTACGTGAAAGATTCTACGATTTTGCAGGAAAGGTAGGCTTAATAAACGGTGTCTGTCCACATATGACAAACCGTTTTGTTTGTATGCATGTGTGTGGGAAAGAGATGTCTGTTTGGGCTTCTGAGTCACACAAGCCAGAAAAAAGTCCATTTACGCTGAGCCTTTCATTTTTTACTCATCTGCTGATTGGTAATGTGCGAGCGCTCAGTTGGACTGCTCTCCCTAAGCTGTAACAACAAGAATAGCTTAACAGAGAACAATGTTAGAGAGAGAGAGAGAGAGAAGAAACTTAGAGATGAGGGCAGCAGCAGCACTGCATTCAGCTCCTACTCTAAGAACAGAGCATATTATAGTCGAGCTTGACCAACTTTCTCACTTGTTTTCATTAAAAGTACTTGAAATGATGAAACAATCTTCCAAATGTCAGTTGGAACAGGGCTATAAGATAAACAGTAGCCTTTGTCTGGAAATGTTACTTCTCTCACAATACTTTTGTCGTCTTTTCAAGTAACATCGTAAACTAACTCGCCTCAATGTGGCTGCTTTTTATTCTTTTACAATTTCTGACTTTGCCTGGGCTTATTGCCTCAGAGGAATCTTATCAGCACCTGGTGAAGTATTTGCATCCCAAGGAGTCGCATATACAGGATGTTTTACCTCTGCAGCAAATGTATTTTGACAACAATCAAGTGCAGATTTTCTGTAAATTTTCGGATCCCTTAAGCCTAGGGAACATATTTCAGAGCATGGATATCGAATTGGAATTGGTTTCGAACGGAAAGATGGCCACGAATTGGAGTCAATACAAGGACGAGTCAGCAAGTGGCATATATGAGGCTTTTCGTGGGGGCAGGGAATGCTATGAGGGGAAATTTCTGGCCAGGCGTAAGCATTATATAAGTCTATCCGCACATGGACACTATTGTTATGGCCTGCACACGAATCAGGTGTATAATTTGACCTTAAGACAGTTGAGATTGGATCCGAATCGTTTGTGTCAGTTTATATTGGGTTTAGTGTTGTGGTTAAGTGCGTCCACTCTGGCCGAGTCGTTGATATGTTTCTATGCCACGGCGGCGGTTTTGGGAGCCGTTTTGACTGGTCTGATGGTAGTGAGCCTGGCCATGGTGGTAGCCGGAGATGGAGACTTGATGGAATGGGAATTTCTAGAGCCCAGTTTAATGCTACTAATCGAGCAACATCCTGTGGTGATGGCCATCGTTTTGGTCTCAGGTGCCAGGATAATGCAAATTAAATGTCAGCAGTGGAGTGACTTATGGAATTATGATTACCTCAGACGAGGACATGGCCTGATGCTAAAATTGGTTTCATTTTCGTTGATTTCTCAGGCCTCGGATCATGCAGGATTTGGTAAAATGTGCACTTATCTAATGGTATTTTTGTTACTAAGGAGGCTTATATGGGAACTCAATTGCTGGTTGAGAACGATTCGCATCAAAGTTAAGAAAGCTTTATCGAATTTTAAGCAGAGTTTACGTGAAGCTCTGGATATGTGGATCATGTTGAACTATTATGTGCAATGTCCTTACTGTAATCAAATCAGAAACCGTGAGTCCTTTGAGAATCAATCAAAGTCGCAGTTCCATTAGCAGTTTTAACAACCAAAGCCTGCGTTACAGGCAGGAGAACCTTGATCGGAATCAATTATCCTCCACCAGGTTATCATTGGCTGAAGGCAACTCATTTACCAACAAGAACACATTGAAATCTCCAGTCCGTGTCCGGGTCATCCATCGCAATCTTAATTACTGCGACTCCACTTGCAGTCTACACAATTAGACACCTTTTTTTGCTAACAATTTATACAAATTTTTACACTTGTTTATATTTATAAGATTTAGCTAAGTTGGCTCTTGATTTTTCGTTATAAGTTTCCAAATCTTATACCCAGTCTGGTTTAACAGTCTTTTTCAAAATTCCCAGTTCTCTTACACTTCATACCAAACGGACACCAAAAATGTCCCAGCGAAGACGTTGCATTAATATCTATGTCCCGCCAGTGAGCGGATTTCCCCACCACCAGAAGTTATGGGGTCCAACATCACATCGAATTGCCCAAGCAGACAAACACTGTGGATAATGTGGAGCATCTTTATGTCATCGATAGCAAGGGAAGCCTGTTGGAACGTGTGACTAGCTCTGACCATGATTATGGGAATACTTTTGGCTCAACTTATCCGAATGTCTGACTGCAATTATTGTTAAATGTGCTCAAAGCCAAGTAATACCCGTATTTTGCTTTGCTCTACTCTGATCAAATCAATAAAGTTGTAGTTCAATTGATCATTTATTTAAATTTGGTTAACTATTCTTAAAAGAATATGGAATATTTTCGAAACTCAATGAGATCACAGGCAATCTGTATAGCTATTTCGGGAGTTTGGTAAATGTCTCTCAGTAGCGGATCCAGGGGAGCTAAACGGTTTGAATATTTGAATTAATTTGAATTAACCGCCATTCTGCACGTGTTAACAATTTGCGCGAAGAATCGATTTCTTTTGAAACCCTCAAAAAAATATGGATGGAGGAAGAAAAATATGATTTCCGATTTTTGATTTATTATTGCTGTTTTTACTTGTTAAATAAAGGAATTAATGGTTGGGATGGGGGGATAAAAAAAATATTTTTTTTTGGTGGAAAGAAAAAAAAAAAAAATGATTGGTTAACTATTGCTGGGTCAGCCTAACTTTGTACAGACATTCATATGATATTTTCTACTTAACCAATCCATAAATATTGCAGATTTTGTGTGAGTGTTTTGCATTGATAAAAAGTACTAAAGCTTCAGAATATCTTAAAGTAAGCAAACAATTCCATTCAGCAGAGACTCATCAGCAATCGCAAATCGTAAATCGGTAATCGCTAATCGGAATTATCTGCTGAATACGCCCAATATCTATACGAGCATATAAAAATTAAACATCTATACCAGTGGTGCCCAAAATGCCAAAGGCCTATCCCATGGGATAGGAACTCACATGGAGCTTATAAATTTCTCAGTGGAACAGACTTCGAGATAATCTTTTAATCGTTCATACATCATTATACCCTTGGAGAGGGTATATTGAAATTGTCCAGATGTTTGTAACGCATGGAAGAAAGCATCTCCGACCACATAAAGTTGTCAAAAAAGTCTTGCGGCATTTTTATTGAATTTTCAATTGTTCATAAAATTGGTTATAATAATGCGATTTAAGTCAAATATGCGCCGTTTTGTTCGATGACGAGTTCCCAACGAGATGCCAACTTCATAATGCCCCTCTTATAGAAGCTCGCTTCCCTATTGGCAAAAAAACTCGGAGAGCCAATTTTCACAGGACTCTCTTGTGGCCAACTTCCGACTACCAAGCTCGTTCGCCATGGACAGAAATAGGTGGTAATCACTTGGTGCGAGATCCGGACTATACGGTGGATGCAAAAGAACCTCCCATCCGAGCTCCCGGAGCTTCTGGCGCGTCACCAAAGATGTGTGTGGCCTGGCGTTGTCCTGATGGAAGACAATTCGGCCTCTGTTGATCAAAGATGGCCTCTTCTGCATGAGTGCTGCATTCAAGCGGTCCAGTTGTTGGCAGTACAGGTCCGAATTGAGCGTTTGGCCATAGGGGAGCAGCTCATAGTGGATGATTCCCTGCCAATCCCACCAAACACACAGAAGAACCTTCCTGGCCGTCAATCCAGGCTTGGCCACCGTCTGGGCAGCTTCACCGCTTTTCGACCACGACCGTTTGCGCTTCACGTTGTCGTAAGTGACCCACTTTTCATCGCCAGTCACCATCCGCTTCAAAAACGGGTCGATTTTGTTGCGATTCAGAAGCGATTCGCATGCATCCATACGGGCAAAAATGTTTTTTGCGTCAAGTCGTGTGGCACCCATACATCGAGCTTCTTTTTGAATCCAAGCTTCTTCAAATGGTTTATAACGGTTTGATGACTCATGCCCAGCTCTTGGCCGATGCTACGGCTGCTACTATGCCGGTCTCTTTCGATCAATTCAGCGATTTTATCGCAATTTTCGACGACAGGCCTTCCGGACCGTGGCGCATCTTCGATCACCTCTGCACCAGAACGAAAACGTTGAAACCATCGTTGTGCGGTGGAAATGGAAACTGTATCGGGTCCATAAACTGCACAAATTTTATTGGCAGCATGAGATGCATTTTTGCCTTTATCGTAGTAGTACTGTAAAATATGCCGTATTTTCTCTTTATTTTGCTCCATGTTTGCGACGCTATAACTCACGAACGACTAAAAACAAACAACAATAAATCAAACACGTGTTAGCGCGTGAAAAGAGCTTTCCAAAAAGCTCTAGCGTGAACCGATGCGACGAATACAACTAGAACTACGCGCTAAAAGACAAGCTTGCGGAAATACCGCAAGACTTTAACACAACAATAATTTTAACCAAAAAAAACTTGACCTCAATTCAGCCACTTTTTCAACCCCCACTTCCCAATACCCACCAGATTACTACCTGACCCACCTCACCAGATCCCACACCAGATCCCCACCAGATTCCCACCAGACCTCCACCAGATCCCCACCAGACAGATCCCCACCAGATCCCCACCAGATTTCCAGATCTCACCAGATCCCACCAGATCCTCACCAGATCTCCACCAGATCTCCCCAGATCCACCAGATCTCTCCCAGATCCCCACCTCACCATATCCTCACACCAGATCCCCACCTGATTTTCACCAGATCCCCACAACTTCACCTGACCTCAACCAGATACCCACCATTCAGTTCCTCAGACAGCGGATTTTTGCATATTTGCATATTTTTGACCACGGATTTAATTTCTGATTGCACACATCCCATTTTTATCGCAATATGATGTAAGTCCACTAAAATCCCAACATATGCAAAATATGCAAAATATGCAAAAACCTATATTATATGAAACTCAATGTTTCAGCTCATATATATCCTGTGGGCCAGGGTTACTAAAAGGTCAACAACAGAAGATGAGTGATAAAAATACTTTGATTTAAAACAAAAAAGATTTGCCATAAAACTGTTTTGCAATACATTTTTCCATATGAAGTAACTGGCGGGCAGGGGTCGGAAGTTATTTTCGCGAGTTACTTTAACCCTATCTACCGTGACTGTCGACTTTTTTATAATCGCGAAATAATACGGAACAAGTCCGCTAATTGAGCTTAAGAAACTCTTGAAAATATTAAGCGATAAACATGGAAGCCACGAATACAGGTGTTGCCCATATTCGACGGACCCATCTGGCAACGCCATAACTTTGAAGAGAGATAGGGAAGCAGAAATTTTTACATGGAACAATACACGCCACGCGAGCGCTCAAATAGTTGAAATTTACATCAACAGAACAAGTCAATTGTGAAACCAATTGTTAAAAAAAAAAAAAAAAGAAGGAAAACCCCCAGGAAAAATGGCCATGCTGTTACACAACAGGAGCGTTATGGACATGATGACAATTTTAGGATGCCAATTATTGTGAAAGGTATGAGTGCAGTTTGGTTTAAAAGACGGCGCTCCACCGCACACAAGTCGCATGATTTTCTGAAGAATTTTTCGCCGGTTGATTTTGAAACATGGTGATTTGGAACAACGCGTTCGCCCGATTTGACGCCGCCTGACTCTCTGATATTTGAGTCAACGTTAACAAGCCAAGGAGTAGAAGAGCTCAAGGACAACATTCGAAGAATAGCCGCTATTCCGGCCGAAATTTTCCGGCGAAATATGAAAATGTTGAGGGGATTTGAGAGATATCTATAAAATTAATGTAAATTAATATAATTGAACAAAATAAATGATCTACAACGAAATTTGATTTTTTCCATTTGGGAAATTCCACCTAATTAAAAAAAATGGGTCCGGAAAATTATGGGCAACCTGTATTAAGATTTTAGGTATCGCTCTAAAACACTTTCCGTTAACCGGTACAAAACATTAAATAGCGGAAAATACCAAAGAGGATCAAAAATAGTAACAATTCCATAGAGTTAGATATGCTATGATCACGCAAATAGCGTCATTCGAAGCTTAGGGATCTACAGAATAAAGCTAATTACTCAAGAAACTTTTCAATACCAAAAATTATCATAACAAATATGCTCATGACACACTAACCGATACATAATGGAGGACCAATGCTAAAGAATAAATTTTGTTACCTTCCATTAGAAACGCGGAACTGTTCGAGTGCGGACGACATGGATTTTGAGCAGATAATGGCCAAGTGCGGTGATCGCCATCGCTATCAGTACATGCTCTTGGCTTTATTCAGTTTCGCAGTGTTTAGCTCCTGCAGACACTCTTTTTCGCAGAATATCATCAGTTTTGCCACAGATCATTGGTGCTATCACGAACAATTGGAGAATCGTAGTTTTGCAGAAATCGAGGCCATTTACTCGAAATTCGAGAGACCGTCATGCACGCGCCTGGCCACGATTGAAGGTGAGAATGTGACCCTAAGTACAGAGAAATGCGATCGCTGGATATATAAACATGATCATGGATTCCATAGTATGAATGCAGAGGTGAGTGTGTCTACTCTTAAAAAGTATTTAAAGCCAAGTTCCGCTTTTGCATTCAGTTGAATTGGGTGTGCGACAATGCCTACAAACCTCGTGTGGGCCAATCGTTCTTCTTTGTGGGCTCCCTGTGTGGCACACTATTCTTTGGCGAACTGGGCGATCGCATTGGACGCATTCGGACTCTAATACTGGCCAACTGGTGTGGTTTTGTGGGCGACTTTATGGCTATTTTTATGGAAAATGTGAACGGATTTGCAGTTAGTCGCTTTATATCGGGCTTCTCCTACCCCGCAAACAGTAGTATGATGTATATTTTGGGTAAGTAAAGAGGCTTGGTAAAGGCTTTGGATAAGGAAACCTTTATTTTTTAGTTCTTGAATACATTTCACCTTCACTGCGCAATGTGGGCCTCAACACTGTGCTAACTGCATCCGTATGCCTGGGCATCATCAGCATCTCAATGCATGCCATGCTACTTGGTCAGTGGCGTTTGGTATTGGCCTGGACCTCGTTTCCCTTGCTGTTGGTCACCTTCTTCTATTTCTTTGTGGAGGAGAGTGCCCAGTGGCTGATTACGCGAAATGATGTGGACGGGGCCATCAGAAGACTAAAGCGAGTGGCAAAATTTAATCGTCGAGAGGTCAGCGAAGAGGACTTTGAAAGTTTTCGTAGTCATTGCGTGACTTTGCAATCAAATCAAACCAAACTTACAGATGCCTTAAAGACGCCGCGTTTGCGAAAAAACCTAATTATTGCTATGATTGTTTAGTAAGTGAAAGGGAGCTAAATCTGCGAAACTGTTTTCATCTGTTTGTTTTTCAGCTCCCTTCTTACGCTCTGTCTCAGCACCATGCTCATCAATGTAGAAGGCTTGGGCATTTCACCCTTTATTATGTTTTCGCTGAGTGGATTGACCCTGATCCCCACAAGTCTGCTCAATGCCTTCGTTCAAGATCGCACGGGTCCCAAGTTAATGGGTGTCAGTTCCATGCTGGTCACAGCCTTAATTACGCTTACCTGTGGCTTATTTTTGTCGCTTTGGAAGCAGGCCAGCGTCGTGGTGCTGGTGTCCCTCATGCTGATTGCCCGCTGCGGTCAGGCAGTCACCCGCACCAGCGCGATAGTGTTTATGAACGAAATTTCACCCACCTGTGTGAGATCACGTAGCTTCGCAGCGGCCAATGCCTTTGCTGGTGCCGCTTCAGTTCTAACGCCCTACCTCATTCACCTGGATACCTATTTTCAAGGAGTTTCGTTATTTGTATTAAGTTTGTTGTTCGTTGCCAGCGCTTGGTTAAGTCTGTATCTACCGGATACGCGTAACGCAAAGCTGCCTCTGACCCTAGAGGAGGGCGAACAGGTGGGCAAGGGCGAAAGCATGTTTGACTTCTTGAGGCGTTCCCAAAAAGCAACTGATTTGGAACCCCAGCAAAAGCTAATGTCGAAGTGATTAACACATAGCTTATCAACATTTTATGATACTGCA
>JAEIFU010004098.1:0-19702 GCA_018904235.1 Lordiphosa stackelbergi | reverse complement strand
GTCGAGCTAGATATATATATTTTGTGTATGAAAAAATGAAGCCCACTGCAACTAAATTGTTCAAAATTACTTCGGGTGTGTCCAAAAAATCGATCAAAAATGCCTTGACTTTGGTCAATTCCGGGCATGGTCATGGATATAATACTCGATTCCAGGCCAGGCGTTTATTGGAGCAGCAGAGTGGCACTCATTATAACAATACCTGCCCAAATGGAGTACTACATTCTACATCTGTCCATATCAGGGTATCACAGACCTCAAGAGTTGCCACGGGCTCCATTATGCCGCAGAGTAAACAAATTCGTAAGTAATTCAGCACCCCCAAAACGCAAAACGTTAGTAAATTTGTTTTTCCTGCAGGTCGCAAATCTCAAAATATTTCGCGTGTGAGAAAACGCACTACAAACGCACAGGCAAGCTCGCATTTGGCATGGCCAAGACATGGGAGTTTAGATGCTCCCTCCTTTGGAGCAAAACACTTTTAATCCATTTTCCATCTTCACCGAATCGCGGAAATGGGCTGCATAATAGCATGATAAATTATTTTATTACATATTTTTGTCATTGTCCTGCCATTGTCTTTCATTTTCATTGCAATTTTTTTCGGCTCTGTGTTCTATATTTTGATTAAAGTTCAGCTTAAGAAAATTGAATATAAATTGTTGTTTTGATTTTGTTGTGGCAAATGATTGTGTGTGGAAAACAGGATGCTTAGAAAACAAAAATCTATTTTAAGAAGAAAATTGTTGAAATAATTAACACAGTGTTACAGCGAAAATATACTGAAATGGCCTAGCACACGCTGTAGAGCAGGTCGAGCATAGCATTTCCATACTTGGTTTTCTCCTAACACCCCCAAAATCTGAAGTAATGGTCCAAAAACCGCTTTTTGCTTTTGTACCTCACTTAAACAGATATAACTCGCGAATGGACCGTCCGATTGTTCATATCCTAATCAATTCCGGTAGCGACGAGAGGAATCTAATACATTTTAATCAATGGTTTGACTAATTTAACGCGATAGCTGAGAAATGCGGTTTACAGATCTGGCATTTTCCTTTTTTTTTTTGAGAAATTTGTACTTTGACCATCACTGGTTTTACTATTTTATTCTATGCGATTTTTTCTTAAAATTTATTATAAAAGCCCATTTAATTCTCCGTTGAACGGTTGTTGTCCCAATGAACTTGGATACCGTTTCACGAAGTTATGCGCGCATTTCTAAGTACACCTCGACAATCTAGTATTTTTTTTAGTATGCCAACATATTTTTGACAACCTTAACATAGGTGCCCCCTACAAGTATGCTCTGTTTTCTTTGGCGCCAGATTCAAAACATATTTTTAAATTCTTATATAAATATAAATTTTCATGTTTCACAATTTTTGGGCCAATAAATATGAGAAAGGTGAATCGCTAGCATGGATCAATTTTTGACTGTGATATGCGACACTAACCCGCTTATTGTTTGCTGATCAAGAATATACATATATACTTTACTAGCTGAACCCGCCGCGACTTCGTCCGCGTCCAAGTTTTGAAAAAATCGTAGTAAGTAGAAAAAATTGTAAAGCTCCCTGATTACTGTGTTTGTATATAATTTATTTGTTAAAAAGGAAATTATTTCTTAATATCATTGGCTTCATTAGCTTAATTTTAAGACATTTTCGAATTTACGGTTGATTAAAATAAATCCATCTGGCAAAGGAGGATTAAGTAAAGCGTGGAAAATGCAGTGGCCCTTACACATATTAAATTCTATCCCGTCCCGTCCTAAGGGACTCAACCAAATTTTGAAGTCGCGCGGAAATTCCAGAATTACTAATTATTCCCTTCCTGTCTTGTGAATGCCGAACAGACTATAGTATATTCTTCTTCAGAAGGTCTATGTAGTGAATTTATGGTCAAGGGACAATTTATTTATAAGAGCGCACCATATACATTTGTTTTATATTAGATCTCCAGAATATTCTTTTCTGATCAATTTATGTTAATCAACGCAGTAACTATTTAAACATGTGTACCTATGTGTCTTTATTATGCGGCAACCAAAACAGGGAAATTTCATTTCTTAAAAATAGAAAATATTAGAAGCAAACTTAACATTTCTTATTTAAAATCGGAAAAAAATAAAAATATTTCTAACAAAGGTCACAATTCCCGCTGCCCTCTGAATTTTTATTTGCAAAAAGTTTAATTGAAAAATAAGCTGTTTTGGCAATACTTTTTTTTATCCTTCAAACAATTTTTTCGAACGAATTTTTAGGAGCCTAGTTTATTAACAAAGACTCGCATATAAGGTTCGGAGACAACTAATTTTAAGAAAACTGCTCACGACATGTGTGCCATCACCTTTCCGATCTCACCTCTAACAAAAGGCGGCTGTGTCTGTTGTGCATATGACAGTGAAATTCTTACTACTATATTGTGATATATTCGGTCAACATATTGTTAAAGCTATCGATGTGTTTTGTATGTGCCATAAGATTCAATGCAATTGGATGAGGCCATTCTCATAATTTAATTTATTTCTTTTTTGTGAAAAAACACACATACATATACACGCACTCACCGCGCTCTCACTCTCTCTCAGCGTTCTCTGCGAAGCAACTTTTCCACAACATTGTTAAAAAAAAGAATATTTGGGGGGGGACCTATGTTAAGGTTGTCAAAAATATGTTGGCATACTAAAAAAAAATACTAGATTGTCGAGGTGTACTTAGAAATGCGCGCATAACTTCGTGAAACGGTATCCAAGTTCATTGGGACAACAACCGTTCAACGCAGAATTAAATGGGCTTTTATAATAAATTTTAAGAAAAAATCGCATAGAATAAAATAGTAAAACCAGTGATGGTCAAAGTACAAATTTCTCAAAAAAAAAGGAAAATGCCAGATCTGTAAACCGCATTTCTCAGCCATCGCGTTAAATTAGTCAAACCATTGATTAAATTGTATTAGATTCCTCTCGTCGCTACCGGAATTGATTAGGATATGAACAATCGGACGGTCCATTCGCGAGTTATATCTATTTAAGTGAGGTACAAAAGCAAAAAGCGTTTTTTGGACCATAACTTCAGATTTTGGGGGTGTTAGGAGAAAACCAAGTATGAGAAAATGCTATACTCGACCTGCTCTACAGCGTGTGCTAGGTCATTTCGAAAGTATATTTTCGCTGTAACACTGTGTTAATTATTTCAACAATTTTCTTCTTAAAATAGATTTTTGTTTTCTAAGCATCCTGTTTTCCACACACAATCATTTAGATGGCCACAACAAAATCAAAACAACAATTTATATTCAATTTTCTTAAGCTGAACTTTAATCAAAATATAGAACACAGAGCCGAAAAAATTGCAATGAAAATGAAGACAATGGCAGGACAATGACAAAAAAATATGTAATAAAATAATTCATCATGCTATTATGCAGCCCATTTTCCGCGATTCGGTGAAGATGGAAAATGGATTAAAAGTGTTTTGCTCCAAAGGAGGAGCATCTAAACTCCCATGTCTTGGCCATGCCAAAGGCGAGCTTGCCTGTGCGTTTGTAGTGCGTTTTCTCACACGCGAAATATTTTGGGATTTGCGACCTGCAGGAGAAACAAATTTACTAACGTTTTGCGTTTTGGGGGTTCTGAATTACTTACGAATTTGTTTACTCTGCGGCATAATGGAGCCCGTGGCAACTCTTGAGGTCTGTGATCCCCTGATATGGACAGATGTAGAATGTAGTACTCCATTTGGACAGGCTTCGCTGCGAGTATTGTTATAATGAGTGCCACTCTGCTGCTCCAATAAACGCCTGGCCTGGAATCGAGTATTATATCCATGACCGGAATTGACCAAAGTCAAGGCATTTTTGATCGATTTTTTGGACACACCCGAAGTAGTTTTGAACAATTTAGTTGCAGTGGGCTTCATTTTTTCATACACAAAATATATATATCTAGCTCGACCTTGTTGAACTGAATGTTTATATATATGGCAGCAGTTTGACAAGTTAATTTTCAAAGCCAGCTCTGTTTATTATTTTTAGCCAGGTGACAACTTATTTTTCTACCAAAAAAGTTACGTATTTTTTTCGCGGCCTGCTTTTTGTCTTATGCATGATGATGTCACCTTAGAAGGTTGTCTCGTTTAAAGTAAGGAGGTACGTTGCCTCATTTTAATCCAAAATATTTAATAAGTGAAGATTTTCTTACCCGCTACAGGCTTCTAAGACCGCTAGATCCTAAGAAATTTTGAATGCTTTATCAAGTCTTCCACCTTTCGCTATTCTGTGCATTATAGGTTTGCGTAAGCAAATTCAAGTCAGGCCAAAGCGAATCAACCATTTTCTTATCAGTTAAATGTTATGCTTTGTGATCAAGGATAGCTAATATATGCACACTTAACTCACTCTAGGGTGGCCAAATTTTTTCTCAACCAAGCGTATATCGGTAACCTGATCTAGGGACAAGCCTAAGAAAATTTCCCCCGAAAAACTGGTATAAAACCAAAGTTTAAAAAATTCGCAAAATTACACGAAAAAATAAATACATATTTTACGAAGAGTCCAATTTAGCATGTATATCAATACATATCAATGTTCCCCCTTCGTAGCTTCAAGTGTGGCCTCCATAAAATCCATTCAGCCAAAAATTCAACAAATTCGTTTTTCCGCTTAATCTTGGCAACATGGGCCGATAAACAGAACAAAACCGGTTTTTTTCAGAGCAATGCATATTAATATAATCAGATGCTGGATTAGGCTATTAATTTTTGCTTAATTTTTTAAATTCAACAAGATAAGGCTATCAACAAAAACATAAACACGCTAACTAAAAAACAAAGAAATTATAACTAAACTATAAAATAAACTAAACGATTCAAAGTGAAATAAAAATTAAACAGTAAAAACCAGGGACGGTAACAGTTATAACTTTTATTATTAAAGTCGGCAAATAATAGTTATTTTAAGAGTTTTATTTTAAAAGTTTTTGGATAACAGTTATTGAGGACTTTTATTTTTTTTCCTCAGAAAATAATAGTTATAAAAAAACTTTTAATATATTACTCCAAAATAACTGTTATTAAAAGACTTTAAAAATAAAACTCTTAAAATAACTATTATTTGCGGACTTTTATAATAAAAGTTATAACTGTTACCGTCCCTGGTAAAAACTTAAATCTGTACAAAAGAACTTCTTATTATACCATTGCAAAGGGTATTATAATTTTGCCCAGAAGTTTGCAAAGCACACAAATATTCATTTCCGACCCTATAAACTATAGATATTCTTGATCAGAGTGATGAACTGAGTCGAATAAGCTGTGTTCGTTCGTCTGTCTGTCTGTTTCTACGCAAACTAGTCTCTCAGTTTTAAAGCCATGGAGCGAAATTTTGCACAGAGTCTTCCTTTCACTGCACGCTACTTATATGTCGGAACCGATCGGATCGGATGGCTAAATCTTATAGCTGCCATAAGAACTATCGGTCAATAAATGGGTGTTAGAGAGAACAACTTTTTTGTTTTTAATGTTTAAAGAAAAAAATAAAAATTTGGTCGGTTGGCAATCTTAATCATTTAATTTGTTCCAAGTAGATTTGTTTACATCAATTTTGAATATGATATCTCCAAATGGCCGCCTCTGGCGTTGATGGCGTATTGTGCCCTTTTTGCAGCATTTTCCATCGATTTCGCCAACATTTCGGCCGGAATAGCGGCTATTTCTTCACGAATGTTGTCCTTGAGCTCTTCTACGGTCCTTGGCTTGTTAACGTAAACCTTTGACTTCAAATATCCCCACAAGAAGAAGTCAGGCGGCGTCAAATCGGGCGAACGCGGTGGCCAGTCCAAATCACCACTTTTCGACATCAAACGGCCCGGAAACAATTTCTTCAGAAAATCGATTGTTATGCGACTTGTGTGCGGTGGAGCGCCGTCTTGTTGAAACCAGAACTGCCTCATACGCTTTCGACGAATAATTGGCATCACAAAATTGGTCATCATGTCGCGATAACGCTCCTGGTTGATGGTAACAGCATGGCCATTTTCATTTTGGAAGAAAAACGGCCCAATGACCGTTTTCGCACTAACGCCGCACCAAACTGTGACTTTTCGTCATGAAGAGGCACTTCTTGAATCTCCTGAGGATTTTCAGTGGCGTAAATACGGCAATTTTGCTTATTTACGGTCCCATTCACACATTTCTAATAGCATTTTTTAATTTTTTAAAAGCACGTTGAGTTTTCACAATTGACTTGTTCTGTTGAATGTAAATTTCAACTATTTCAGAGCGCTCGCGTGGCGTGTATTGTTCCATGGTAAAAATCTGCTTGGACTGACGCTTCAAACGCGGTATGTCATTAAGCGATCTGACATCTCTGTCAAAAGTTATGGCGTTGCCAGATGGGTCCGTCAAATATGGACAACCCTGTATATCTTATATCTGCTATAGAAACTCTCGGTGGGAAAACGGGTCTTGGAGAGAAGAACATTTTTGTTTTCGCAGAGACTACCGAGTTTTGGTCAAAATAGGATTACTTAAAACAAATTTTTGCATTTTTTAACTCTGAGATTTCAAAACATTTGCAAGGGTAAAAACTTCGGCACAGACGAAGTTTGCTTGGCTTTCGCGTTTTTTCGTGGTTTTAACTGAAGTTTTGGGGTCCGTTTGGCATCGCACTCTAGCAGATTTCTTTTGAATAATCTTTTCTCCTCAATTAATTAAAGAGTTATGTTTTGCGGTATCTTTATTGAATACAAATTTGTCGTTCGACTCGGGGACTAAAACTAAAAAAAAATTTTACTTTGCGACAGATTCTTTTTGGTACGGTTCTTAGACTCTGCACCAAATGTACACAGAGTATATTAAGTTGGTGCAAAAGTACGTAACAGAGAGAAGAAATCATTTCCGACCTTGTAAAGTATATATATTCTTGATCAGCATCAACAGCCGAGTCGTTATAGCCATGTCGGATTGTGTGTCTGTCTGTCTGTACGAACGAAGAAATCTTAGAGATGGTAAGAAATAGAAGTTTGACGTGTATTGGACATAAAATTCTTATACTTGCAGGCAGATTTAGCCACGCTCCCGTCCGCCCCTCAATTTGGAAGTAAACTTCATATAATATCTAGATGGCCTTCTACGCATATGTAGTAATCAGTATTATTTATCGATTTGCCAAAGAAATTATAAAGATTGGATGCATCGTCGCGGCGATGGTCAGCTCTTTACACACTTTATAGTTTTTCTTTCTAAAATTTATCAGATATTTACTAACCTTGGAGGTACAGTGTATGGTATAGCCGGGCTTTCTTTTCCTTTTTTGCTTTTGGCATTTGCCGTAGCAAAGAATCGATTACTATGTTTCGAGTGCTGTGTACAGGGTACTGATTTTTATTTTTTAAAATCAGATTTTTCCGGGCGTCCCAAAACGCGCACTCTTTTTGAAGTAAAATTTAATGGTAATGATTTACTATAAATTACATTTCAATTTCTTCCACCCCTGCTAAGTGCCCGAAATCTCTTATATGTATATGTGGGAACACGTCTACCTTTTCCTAGTATTCTTCTTCATTCTCGACTCATCTTCGCGCTTTCGCTGTTGTGCTTTCTCGACAGCGATGGTCACCATGCGCTGAAAACATTTCGCTATTTACACATGCACGAGCCGAACGCATGCCAAAGCTGAAGCCGGGAGTGTAAACACCTCTTCAGTCGCAGACTAGCCTTCGATGCGGTCAGGTCAAAGCTGGATAACGGAGCTTTATTTTTGCTCTAGTTGAATAACGCAGTTTCTCGCTGTCTGATTACGTTTGAATTGGATCTTGTATGGTTTTCTGTGATGTTAAATATTTCATTAAGGTGCTTTATACCGACACACGTCGGCACATTTGAGTTGATTAGCGAAATTAATTTAAATGTTGCTGATAGACTGACTACCCCATGATCTATGGAACTTATGCTTTGCATGAAACGTGCCTTGTACTCTGTTCTGATTACAATAATTGGTTCGGAGTCTATTTTCCTGCTTAGAAAACATTTTTCTAAGGACTTTTTGAAGGCCCCTTCGGACAACAACGTAAGCAACATAAGTCAAGTATGACCAATCTTCAGAAAAAATAACGCGAGAAAGGCATAAATTAAAAGTTTTTCTCACTAAGACTTTTTTTCAGACCTATCTTTTGTATGGCAGCTATACTATATAGTTGTCTGATGTTGATAAATCTCGGTGAAATTATGTGAAATCATAGAAAACTTATAAATACGGGGGTTGGGAGCGATAGCAAAATGTTATGGCGCTATTGGTAATAAAAAAAAAATTTTTCCCAATATAAATTACTTTTTTAACAAATCGTTCCTATGGCAGCTATATGCTATAGTCATCCGATCCGGCCGGTTCCGACAAATGTGCAGCGTATTTGTACCAAAAGACTTCGTGCAAAGTTTGGTTACGATTGCTCTAAAACTGACGGAGGAGATAGCATAGAAACAGACGGACGGACGGACGGACAGACGGACAGACGGACGGACGGACAGACGGACATTTAAAAATCTGTAAATTAACATCTGAACCCAAACTTTCAAATTATTCACACTTAAAAATTTTAACAATTTTTTTGGTTTCCAAATCGAGAAAATAAGTAAACAAAAATTAATTGCCGCGAAAGGGACGTTTTTTTCTTTCTTCATTTTTTTTCTCAAAATTTGGTCTTGTATCCAGCAATTTACTGTATTAAGCTGTAAATGGGAAATCCAATAGTTCCAGAGTTATGGCCTTTTTTCATTTATTTAAATTCACTTTTCAGTAACAATATCAGATTTAGCATGTTTTAATTTTAAGAGGGTAATGTTATTGTGGTTGAATATACTACAGAGTTCGGGTCCCTTGTAGAGTTTTGCAGTTGGAAAACCGCGATTTTTAAAATTCTGCCGTATTATAGTGACTTGTGTATTTATTTCTGATTAAACCACACATGTCTTATTTGTCATTTTGAATATCTCCTAATAATTTTGATTTTCATTCAAGTTATTTAAGAGCGTACTAACATTTAAAATGTCGGCAGGTTTTAAGTCTGTGTGTGCAAATCCGTTTAATGCAAAAAATCATACTAGAAATAAACATAAGAAAAACTTACGGCCAGTATCACTTGAACTTTTAAAACAGCTGCAAACCTTAAAGCCAAACGATCGATTGTGCATTCAATGTAGAAAAAAAGCTAGTAAACGTACAGAAAATTTGCCTGGTAAGAGCATTTTATATTAGATTTGATTTAACAACTAAAGTACATTTTTCATCAGTAGAGTCCAATATTTTGGATGACTCTTCTGATGACAGCTTGGATGAGTATTCCGATGAGGATTATTCTTTGGATGATGACAAAGATGATACAAATTGCTCTTTTCAAATTATCAACAAGCTAAAACAAAGATTTCATTCCAAAAAGACAAGTCAGACGGAAAAATTATATATTCTGACTCTATTACCGGAAAATTGGTCCATCAGGAAAGCAGCTGGAGTAATTAGTACAACTTGCTATATGATAAAAAAGCGAGGAAATTAGAAAATGAAGGTGAAATTTTATGCATTCCTACAAAGAAAGGTACTTTAATGCATTTAAGCTCTTCTTGGTAACTTGTAATTCATTTTAAATTTTAGTAGGTTCAAAAATTTCTGATGAAATAAAAATGCAAGTGCATTGCTATTATGAAAGAGATGATGTCAGCATGATGATGCCGGGCCAAAAAGATTGCAAGCTGCTTAAAATAGATGGAGAAACGCATATTCGGCAAAAGAGACTAATTATTGGTAACTTGAAAGATGTATATAAGGGATTTAAGCAACTAGCTCCCACAGTCAAAATCGGTTTGTCGAAATTTTGTTCCTTTCGACCACCTCACTGCATATTGGCAGGATCTGGAGGAACACATATAGTTTGCGTTTGTCCCATTCACGAAAACATGAAACTTATGGAATCGGGTAAAATACTAATGACTTCTTTTCCCACGTTAAAGAAACATAAATTATTATTACATTTCTCTAGGCAGTCATTTGGTCAATTTAATGAAAAAGGAAAAGTTTGAAGTGGATTGTTATCAAGATATATTTTGGGATTTGGAAATTGTTCGTTATGTCCAACCAACTTAAAATTGTCAGAGACAATTACAGACATCCTAAAAAAAAACAACTTAATGGCAATAACTTATAAGCAATGGGTCACAAAACCTAAAATAATTTTGGAAAAAAAAACAGTTGCTACTACTCAATATGTCAAAAACTGGTGCGAGTACGGAAGAACATACCTGAAACATAATTTTATTGCAACGCAACAAGCATCGTTTTTTAAGTTTGCAAAAAACAATCTTCAGAGCAATGAATGTTTAATTATGTGCGACTTTGCGGAAAACTATGCTTTTGTAATTCAAAATGCAATAACAGGATTTCATTGGAACAACGACCAAGCCACTATTTTTCCGATAGTATTTTATTTTAAGGATAGGCAGCAGATGAAACACCAAACAATTATAATAATATCTGATTGCAAGAAACATGATGCAGTAGCGGTTTACGTTTTTCTTGAAGCTCTTAATGAATATTTTTCCGAAGAATTCCCTCAAATTCAAAAGTGCATTTATTTCTCTTACGGGGCTCCCCAACAATTTAAAAACGTTAAGCATTTTTCCAATGTCTATCATCATAAAAATGATTTTAACAGATCGGCGGAGTGGCATTTCCATGCCACAGCCCACGGTAAAGGGCCTTGCGATGGAGCTGGGGGAACACTTAAAAGAATGGCTAGACGGGCAAGCCTTCAAATGATTAGCGATAAACAAATTACCACTGCCATAGAACTCTATGAATGGGCCAACGAATTTTTACCAAACATCACAGTACGATACAGAAACACAAAACACTATAATACAGCCACAGAATTTTTAAAGTCACGATTTTCGAAATGCAAAACTATACAAGGTACACAAACCCTCCACTCTATTCAACCACAAAAAAACTATCTTCTTAAAACCAAAATATACTCACATTCCGAAACACATAATATTGTTACTTTCCAAAAAAAGTGAATTTAAATAAATGAAAAAGGCCATAACTCTGGAACTATTGGATTTCCCATTTACAGCTTAATACAGTAAATTGCTGGATACAAGACCAAATTTTGAGAAAAAAATGAAGAAAAAAAAAACGTCCCTTTCGCGGCAATTAATTTTTGTTTACTTATTTTCGCGATTTGGAAACCAAAAAAAATTGTTAAAATTTTTAAGTGTGAATAATTTGAAAGTTTGGGTTCAGATGTTAATTTACAGATTTTTAAAATATTTTTATCACCAATGGCTTTGGATAGCAAGCGATTGAAATTAATTAAATTTTTTAAATATGTAAATTTTCAAATCGTTTTTTCCCGCGAATTAAGCAAATTTCGGCAAAATGCTGAAAATACGTATATACTATTTTACAACAAGGAATACGAAAAAAATTAATTCGATCCATTCAAAATCCCAGTGGGCGATTTTTTACCACATATTTTTTTTGTCATACCTCCTCCTTTTACATAAAAAACAAAAATATACCCCCCCTGGGGATAAAAAAAAAAAATGTCAACAAAGAACCACCCTTACCCAAAACGTTCCCGGAAAATAATGGGAAAAAAGCCTAAAGCCCAAATAATTTAGGCCAACCGAACTCACGAAAGAATTGAATACAACAGATAAGTTCATCAAATAGTTAAATTGCTCCTTCAAATTTGACAATTTTCAATAGCTAACTACATTGAATCATGCTCAATTGAAAAAGAACCATGGATTCTCTCAAACTAAATTTTAAATTAAATAATTTTTAATGATTTAAATGTAAAGTGCAGAACAGATAAAGTCAATGAAAGTTTGAACATTTCTTGATGGAGTAAAAAGTGTAGTCAAACCAAACAAAACTTGAATTTTAATCAGGCGATTAGGCAGCCCATTGTTTTGGTTTGTACACAGTCATCGGGTGGGCTGAGCGTAAACGCAACGCTATCATTTAAGTCCAACTCTCTGTTTTGATCCGATACAACACTTTCCTCTATGGGCTGGATCACTGGGGTGTTCGGTGTTCTTTCTGGAGAATCGATTTCTGCCTGAGCCAACTCAGAGGTGGTCTGGGGTTCGTCATCAATATGAAAAACATGACGTTCAATATTTTTTGTGGGCGGCTTGGTTAAGGGTGAAGCCAGATTTAAGGTGAATATTTCCAAACGCTTCTGACGAGGTGTTGAAGGGGTGACCAATGCCGGTGTGACTGCAGTTAGTTTGCGACCATGAGTAGCCTTTGGTGTTTCACGAAGAACAGGAACAATCTCAGCAGCGGGGTTAGTTGTGACTTTGGCAGCTACTCGACTGTTTGGAGACTTGCAGATGGCAATACTCTTTGCCGACAACCTAGGAGTTCTGGGGCTTGAGGGTGAACTTGTGGGCATGGGGGAGTGTATTGCCCGTCTTCCCCTGACTCGGACATATGAGGGATGTGGTGGCGTTTCGGGTAGTTCCGTCTTCATATGGACATGTGGGCCTTGCTGCTCCTTTAAAAGCCTGGCACTGCTTCGCGTAGTGCATCCCGGTGTAGATGTTGCCACTGGCAACGCGTTGTTTATGGACGATCCATTCACGTCAGTTGATTCTGCTTCTTCAGCGGAAGACTTCTTACTCGTCTTTCTTGCTGTTGGCGTTTTCATTATAAAGCGTTTTAGGATATTTTAAGAAAAAAGTAATAAAACAAAAAAAAACAATTTTTCCAACTTTTTTCCCAAAAAAATCAATTAGTTTTTACGGTGAACTCACACGGAGACTGTTGAAATAATAATGACAAAATGATTAGGACATATTTTGTAGATCAAAGCAACATGTCCAAAGCCCACTTTGATTGAAAAAGTTAGCAAAATCCGATTAAAACAAAACTAATTTTTTTGTTCAGCATTAAAATTGTATTACTCACACACACAACGGACACAAATTAATTATCGCCCCAAACTACTTCATAGAATTTGAAGCGCTTTATGATGCTTTTTCAAGGCAGGCTAATTGTAGACTTGTGGCAGTCGTTTCATTGATTTATGGCTGCTAATTTCAACGCATGACGTTAAAAGTATTAAATAATAAACTCCAACTCCCCACCCGCTGAGCTGCAATGGAATATGAGCTGCGCCGTGGTCCGCCGCTTTCTGGTCTCTCACTGGGCTGACTTTACAAGTGTTTCCTTCTATTTTATGGCCTGCCCCTGACTCTCATCCTTGTTGCGCTTGGGAAGCTAGTAATGAAATTAAAGGCGTAATGTAATACAGCTGGCAAAAGTTTCGCAGCGGTTATTTCCATGGCCTGGTACAGAGCTCGTTACTCTTCCAGCAGTAGCCAGGACACGAGAGGATGGGCATGGAAACGGGGGGATGGCGTTGTCGTCGCTCTAGACAGGCATTAAATTTAATTAATATCTTTTTTTGGGGTATGGGCAAAGGGGTTCGAGTTGGTTGGCCTTAAAAAAATGTGTACGAACTGGGTTTTATATGGTCGTCGTAGTCTTTGTCTTTGCGGTGTTTATTGTTATATAATTATTGCGAGAGTGCGAAATTTTCGGGTGCTAAATTTTGAATTGCTGTAATTAAAATTAGACTAAGGATGAAAATGTAGAATTAATGCCACGAATCGAAAGTGGTGACCCCGACCTTGAACTTTGTGGTTTTCAAAATATCGACTGACACTTTAGGCGCACACTAAGTCATTTTCTTTCAGTATTCTGGCCCACAAATCGTAACAAAGCCGTTTTCAAAGTTTAAGTTTTCTATGTGGGGCCAAACTTTACATATTTCATACGTATTGAAACAATGCAATTTATACTTTTCATATAAAACACTGTGGAACAAAATTCAACTTTTTTTATAGCCTGGGATTGGGACCAATAAATTGTGAAACTAGAGGCATCAGGTAGCAACTCCTCATACCCAGTTTTTCTTGAGCACGTCAAGTTCGCGTTTAATGGGCACATTTATACTAGCAACACACAACTACAACATTTGTTGCTGGTTAAAAAAATATGAGAGCTAAAATTTTGGAAAATTCACCAAAGTTAGAGGGAGTTACCACCATTGTTATTTCAAATTTCCGCCTCCAATGGACAAGCGGTTAGTACCCCGCCCATAGAGGTCTAACTTAGAAAATAGGATTAATGGAAAACTACTCGATGGAATTTTGTAAGATTTCAAACATATTGAGATGCTGACCAATAAAATGAGTCCTCAAGAGATGGTAACATGCATCGAAAAACCGCGATAACTTCGCTTCTCATCGCTGAACAGTACAGACGTGTGCTCGCAGATTTTTTCAAACAAACAAACAGCGCTCAAACAAATAACGGAATCAATTCCTCTTTTCTTTTTCCTCCTTTTTTTTTTTGCTGGTCGTTGGAGCTGCTGGAGAACCTGGAAGTGGCGTTCATTGGCAAGTGGAGCAGTGTGTGGAATGGCAAGTAGAGTGGGGAGGCCACCAAGCAGAGGAAGCGCCGTTGCTTCCGAAAGGCCACAAACAAGCGGTAAACTCCGGCCGGCGTCTGGGAGAAAGAAGGAGGAGGAGAAAATTACAACTACTTCGGCAACAGCAGCAAAGGAAAAGGCGGGAAAATCAACAGCCACGCCGATTCTCGCGCCAAAATGGAAACCTACAAAAGAAGACATAAAAAACTAAGAACACTAAATCAAAGAAGACTGACAATTCTATAACGGAGGATAATCCCAAAGAGGTGATAGTGAGTACAAACGAAGGAGAACGAAATAAATGTGATACAGAAAATATCTATGACAATGAGCACAAGGGACCATTCGTGGTATATATTGACCAAGTTGGCGAAACAACCAACAGAAAAGCCATTAATCAGTTTGCGTTAACTGAAGTGCTACATGAGTTTGGAGTAGGCGGCATTGAGGAGATATCTCGGATTGGCTATAATAGATGCAAGGTGAAGCTTAAGTCAGCACAGAGTGCTAATGAATTAGTAGGGCTCAAAGCATTAATAGGAAAAGGATTTATGCCAAAAATATTTAGACACTTTGTATATAGAGCAGGAGTTATCTTTAACATACCAGCAAACCTCTCAGAGGTACGGCTCAAGGAGCTAATTCACACCGACATACCGGTAGTAGAAGTTTCGAGAATCTCTAGGAGGGATAGGGACACCAAGGAATTAGTTCCAACAGGTAGAGTAAAAATCTGGGTCAAGGGTCAGACTCTGCCCAGAGAAGTTAGGTTGCTTTACTCCAAGGTGGAGGTTCAGCCCTTCATATACTTTAATCAATGTTACAGGTGTTTTAGATTTGGACATGTGGCGCAGAACTGTAAAGGAGTGGCCCGCTGCCATAAATGTGGTTTAGAGCATGACAAAGACATTCTCTGCTCAACCACAAGTTGTGCCAACTGTAAGGAGGGGCATGTGGCAACTTTCAGGCATTGCAAGGCGAGGAAAAAAGCCTACGCCGTACAGAAATGCATGGCCTTGGAAAACCTCTCCATGACAGAGGTGAAGCTGCGTTACCCCTCTCTATTCGATAGACTGCCACCAGATCCGATTAGCCGCAAAGCTTTTCCAATTTTAGAAGGACAGGAGGGTCAAGCTAACAATAGGGATAGTCAAGAGGCAGCCAGAGAAGTTCATGATTTAACCTCCTACGCCAAAATAGCAAGAAAAAAGAAGCATACAGGATAGGGAATCTTCAAAGGCAGCAGCCAACATGACCGAGTGGCGCTCAGCTATTGGAGTAGAGAACTACACACTTAGGGAAAAGTTTGTCCGGTCCAAACCTCAGTCAGACTCTTACGCGAAGGAGAAATTAGATTTGCTAAGCGCTAAACTTACAGCGTTTCTAACTGACCAGAACAACAACATAGGGGCTGATACAGCTGCAAAGTTATTTATCACAGAACTAAGGGAGTTTGTTAATACCACCAACGCAGAGATAGATAGTCGTCAGATAGCAGAATCGATAGCTCAGTTAAATAATAATCATTAATGATAGTTCTCCAATTTAACATTCAAAGTTTGATATCCAACAACAACAAACAACTCCTCAATATGTACCTAACTAACAACAACATTGACGTGGCCATCCTTTCAGAAATTTGGGTAAGAGACAACTCGGACTGCAGTATCCTGGGATACAATTTTTACTGCAAACCCAGAGGGGATGGCTACGGAGGAGTAGGTCTCTATATCAAAAACAACATCAAATTCAAAATACTAAAGATTGACAGCACCATAGAGTGTATAGGTATTCAAACTTTGAATCTTAGGAAAAACTTGAACGTATACAGTCTCTACGCCTCCCCCTCCACCTCTTTAGTTAACTTCAAATCAGGTATCAAAAGTGTTTTCACACATGCTGCAGCGATGAGTAACCCTTCAATTATTGGAGGCGACCTCAACGCAAAATCCATAATTTGGGGAAGCCCTAGCAATGATGCCAAGGGTAGTTTCATTGAGCGCGCTGCTGTAGACGCGGGCTTCATATGTCTGAACGACGGATCCCCAACATTTTCACTTAGCCCAATGCATCGCTCAGTCCTTGACATATCCTTCTCTAACATGAGAAGTCATAGTGTCGATTGGAAAGCATGCAACACTAGGATTTCTAACAGCAATCACTTTCCCATTCTAATGCAGCTGAATGTAAACGCAGAAACGGTACAGAGGAAAATACTCCACAGCAGAATTGTCAGGGTATTTGGCACTAGTCAATTTACGGACATCGACTCTCTTGAAAGAAAGGTTAACTCTATCACCCACGCAAACACCGTGACGATCCCTAAACAAAACCACTTTGTTCCCAAGAAGTGGTGGAATAAGGAGGCAGAGAGGTTGTTTAGGCTAAGAAACGCTTGCAGGCAAAAAATTTTTCACAACCAAAAAGTTTGAGGACGCTAGATTAGCAATTGACGCAGAAAAGAATTTACAGTCACACATTAAAAATTGTAGAAGGGCAAATTTCGAAGAGCTTATAGATGAAATCTCTGCAGCTCCTAATATGTGGAACAGGATCAGAAACCTAAGGAAATACAAACAGGTTAAGCAGATAGGGAATACATGGTCCAGTGAAGACGACCAAAACTTTCTACAGGTAGTGAAAAATACTCCCAATATAGTACCAAATTGTCCGATTAACACACTGCCAGACCCCCTTGTGCGTTGGCACGCACCTACATCCTTTAGTTTCGAAGAGTTTAAGGCATTTTTAGATACTAGGAACCCAGACTCAGCTAGGGGACTGGACCTTATATCATATAGAATGATACAGGCTCTACCCTTATCCAAGCAGCAGGAACTTTTTAAAATGTTAGGTAGAATTTGGGAATCAGGGAAAATACCGGAAAGTTGGCGACAAATCAGAGTGGTTCCGGTACCAAAGAGGAACACAGATACATCATTAGTCAGCAATCATAGGCCCATCTGTCTGCTAAGCGTTCTTTTTAAGTCCATTGAAGGACTAATAAAACTTAAGTTCGATGTTCACATAGAACAACACTCTCTACTGCCGGAAAGGTCCTACGCTTTTAGAAAGAACAGATCAACAGCGCAATGTATCAATGATTTGGTGAACAAGGTTCAGGCTCTGAAGGCTGTGGGCTTTCAGGTAGTAGCGGCTTGCTTGGATCTGCAGAAGGCCTTTGATTGTGTTGAGGTTAGTGTTTTAGAGAGGCAGCTCAATGAGATGGATTTTGATTCTTGGCAATCTGCCTGGATCATATCCTTTCTTAGTAAGCGAGTTCTGGTTAAGGGCAAAAGCAAAGTAGAAGTAGATAGAGGAGTTAGTCAAGGTAGCTGTCTCAGCCCCACCCTTTTTAATCTATATACGGCAGGTCTCCATCGTCTAAACAATACAAACAGTCTACTGTTTCAATACGCGGATGATTTCTTCCTTCTCTCTTACCACCAAGATATCAGTCAAGCCAAGAGTCTTCTTCAAAATAAGATAGCCACTTTTGAGAAAGAGTGCAAGAGTCTTAACTTGTCCTTTAATCCGAAAAAATCCAGGGTAATTCACTTTAGCACGCGTAGAGAGCAACTAAATATAGTACATCAGGGGGTAAAAATTAAAGAGGTGGAGCAAATTAAGTATCTAGGTAGAATCATCTCAGCCAACAACTCAGCATGCTCCCACGTAGATCAGGCTATCTCAGAAACTAATAGAAACTGCGCCTTTCTTAGTCTTCTAAGTGGTTGTCAGTTTGGGGTCAGTCCGAGGAGAGGTTTAACGCTACACAAGGCATTCGTGAGAAGCAAACTGGAGTACGCATGCTCCTCCTTCAGCAATCTTTCAAAGTCAGCTTTGAAAAGGGTCAAAGTCCACTGCAACTATCATCTAAGAAAGGCACTTGGCCTAATAAAATGCACACCTGTTCCGATCATATATCACCTAGCGGCCGAACTTCCACCTGATTATAGGTACAAATTCTTAACAGCTAAGGAGCTTGCCAAATCTTTTGCGTACAATTTGCCAGCGTGTGAAACAATTATGTCTCACTCAAACATAAACACGAGTTATGCAAGGGTTTATAGGGAATTCGCAGACATTTTAGAGCGCATCAAAGGAGTAAACTGCGCACCAGCAGTGAGTAGGAAAATATACACAGACGTGGATTTCTTTAAAGGCTCAGCCAAGAACAAAAACTCAATTAATGCTTCCAGCATCCTAGTCCTGTTCAAAGAAAAGATAGCTCACCTTAAAAGCAGAGGATTTCATATATACTTCACAGATGGCTCGGTAACTAATCGCCATACAAGCGCTGCGTTTCTGCAAGATAGCTCAGGTCACCTAGCAAGTTTTTTTACAGACAAAATTCTGTCTTCACTCTCTTCTGAACTTATCGCCATTGATAAGGCTTTAGATCATGCCATCTCCTATGATTTATCCCGAGTAGCCATTCTGACTGATAGCCGAAACAGTGTCCAACTGCTTGGCAAGATGGAACAAAACAACTACATAGCCCAATCGATCATTGAAAAGACTAACAATAACGCAAAGCTCGCTGCAATAGAATTTCATTATATACCAGGACACACAAACATACCGCAAAATGTCCTAGTGGATGAAAAGGCCAAAAATGCTCCTACCGAGGGTCAATTCATAGTAGTAAATTGGAGTCTGAAGGATGCTATCTGCAGCATCTATAGGTCCATAAAGGAAGACTGGGACAAGGAATACGCCGATTTTGTTGCTAGCAAACCAAGAGGATTTTGCGACTTATTTCCAATGACGATAAGCAAACCGTGGTTTAACATAAAAAACTGCAAGCTCAAAGCAAAAGACATCAAGCTAATTAACAGACTTCTCAGCGGAAACGCGTTCGATAATTACACTCTAGCAAAGATGCATGTCAGAGACGATAACATTTGCGATACATGCAACGATTACGATAACGCCTCACACATAATCTTCACTTGCCAAAAACACGTCACGACACGACAACATTTCCCATCTCTAACTAAATATGACAACATCTACACGTTCTTCAAACAGGAAAAAATAGACGCATACCAATCGCTAGTCGACTTTATAAAGGAAATAAAAGTAAAATTGTAAACAACACATAAATTGTCCTTGGCGTTTTCCACTTGCAATAAGTGGGCGGCCAAATAATCCCACAATACCCACGGGACTTGTGGTAACATAAACCCAAAAAAAAAA